>JAUEKU010184712.1:0-10079 GCA_032274805.1 Gypsophila paniculata | reverse complement strand
TAATAAAGTTACAACACAAATTTTATGCCTTAACCCACCTTTAATTACCATGACATCACCTTTTCTTAATCTTTGTGATATTGCATCATGCACACCTTTGAATTGAATGGAGGGAGTATCTGCGATCGTCAACGTGTCATATAAAAAATATTCATTTTAATGATTAAAAGTGTTTACTTTAAAGCTTAAAGAGAACACTTTAACATCTCTAAAGTAGTTCTTTAACCCTTAAATATGAGCATTTGCGTTTGGTAATTGGGATACTTCCAAATCGACTCAAAATAAGGTGCTAACTATTCGCTAAATATTTTAATTTTATTTCTTAGAAAAAACTATAATCAAAATATTTGCAAAGTCATAATCTTTTAGAATAGTTTCAATAAAAAAGTTAGCCGTTGTCGAATTTTGCCAAAAATTTAATCACATGTTTTTTATATTAAGAAACGCTATTCATCATGTACAAAAATTTTGTTGGAACAAATGTTGTAAATTTGGAATATTGCATTATCTAAAAGAATTAAAGCATTGAAAAAATAAATTGAAAAATAAATGAAAAATCTAACGGACTTAAGATTATTTTTGGTAAGCATACTGTATACCCAAATTGAGATTATATCGAGATTACTCAAATTTGGAATTATTTTGGATTTGGTTTCTATGAAGTCTTTTAGCTCGTTTTTTTTTTTGCCAAATAAAAAATTTTCTCAAATGAGAAGAAATGAATGAAATTTTTTTAAATGTGGAAAAAACCAGTCCAATATGAATTCCTTAATATTAAATGATAAATGGGAACGAAAGAGTGAAAAGAATGGAGTAACATTCGGAGTACAATATAATAGAAGTATTTAATTTGTAAAATTAAGTCGTTATTAGAGCTGTTGGTGCAACAACGGAAAGAAACTGAAGAGAACTCAAGTGGATATTTGTCTCACATAATGCCAATGTATGCCCACACTTTTTCAATTTTCAATCACTCACTTTTTCAATTTTTTTCATTTGGGCACCAATGTAATCACAAGTGTAGACGTCCAACGTACTCCGGTATCTGCATCTAAAATGAAACGTCGTGGTATCGTCGGCTGCTTTCGGAGTGATCATAATCAAGAGGTTTGTGATTTGCTAGTTGCGCCTTCATTGATATCGAGTATATTATTCATCATATTGTTTCTTGTTTCGTATTATCCTTTATAATGCTGATGTATATGTATATATGTGGTTGATATAGGGAAGCAGCAACGGTCTGACTTTCAGCGGAAACAGTGAATATTTTATCAAGAACGGGGAATTACTGTTAACAGAGAGGATTACCCTATTTAATGGCAGGACGAACCCCATCCATTGCTTCTCAGTTGCTGATCTCAACTCCATGGACGTGTTTCCCCTTGTATTTGGTGTCCGTTTTGACCTTTGTAAAGGTATTTGGAACGGGGTAGCAGTTCTGGTTAAGATGTTTCATGTCAGTGATGTCGCATGTCGTGAAATCGCAATTGCCACCCAAATGGGTATTCAAGGGAATGTCCTTAGGCTTCTAGGGTGCTGTCTCGACACAAACTGTCCTGCCCTCGTTTATGAATGGCCAGAAAATGGAACCCTCGATGATCGTCTACACAGGTACAAGGAGCAATGCAAAGAGCCAGTGGAGTGGAAGCGCAGACTGCAAATTGCATGGGAGGTTGCTCAAGCAGTTGCCTATCTCCACACCGCTTTCGCCCGACCTATTATACACAGAGACTTCAACCCTTCAAATATATACTTGGATCGAGATGACTCGGCTAGATTATCAGACTTTAGCCTGTCAATTTCGATTCCAGTGGGCGAAACGCATGATGATCTGATCGATAGTAAGGTATGTGGCGGGACATTGGGTTATGTGGCACCTGAATATTATTTATGTGGCAAGATGGCAGAAAGTTCAGACGTCTATTCCTTTGGTGTATTTCTTGTACTCATGACAGGAAAACACACTTCGGACATGGACCGTGACGAGGTTTATATAGTAGACTGGGTAAGTAACTATGGCGCAGCCAACTGCGTCACTGATATAGTCGATCCAGCAATCACTACAAATGATTCAGTTGTCATGGAGCATGTTGGACCCCACCTGAAAGCACTAGTAGAGCTTGCCCTCAGGTGCTCAGTTCAAGGCGAAGAAAGTAGGCCAACAATGGTGGAAGCAGCTACTCAACTTAAGAATATGATCACGTCGTTGTCAGACTCCCTTTAGGTCCACAACTCCTGAAATTTCAAGGTTTCTGTATATCGATGCACTATTCCTGTATCTGTTGTTTCTCCGCTACTAGAGTACCAGAGATCTGCAAAACTAATGGCGATTAATCAACTGAACTGCTGCCTTATAGCGAAAAGGAAGTGGATTGACCAGACCAAATCACCAATGAGAGAAATCCGATCCTTTATATGAGGATAAGTGCGTGATTATTGTTTCATGCATGTCTAAACGATGTTTTACAGTATAGTAGGCCGGGCATGTAAGAGGTAAAAGAAGTCGAAATCCTGTTGGTGTTTGCTTCGTTTATATTAGATGATCCTGCATTAGACATTCCCACAATTGTTAAGAAACTCGGAAGATACAGATCGATTGGCTACTCATTGACCCTTTCAAGGAAAGCCGTAAAAATGTGTCGTGACCTTATATTTTGAGCAAGAAAAGCGTTTTGCGCGGAAGCTGTGAGCCGTCACTGGTTCTGGGGTAAGGTCGTAAGGTCTATAAGAGATGAAAACCGGTACATATCTATGTACTGGACTGAGGCTTGACCCCAGGTTTTAGATTTGGGAAATCCGTACACTTCTTCAAAATAAAGACATTCTCGGTAAACTTTGAACATTAAAGAATTTGAATTAGAAAGATGTTTGAGATATAAGATCGAGGATCCTCCTAAATGCTTCCTGCATAGCCTATTTCTCTACTTTTGACATACAATCTTCCTTTTCGACTCATACCCTATCGTATGATATAAATTCTGTACCCATATCTTGGATTATCGTGTCGAGCATAAGCATGGCCAAAAATAAGAGTCAAAGTAACATGACTTGTAAGCTCGAGCCAAGAACTAACTCCTGGAAGTGGCCCTTTTCGAGAAGCTTCCAATCCTCATCAAATCCCTTCAACCAGGAAAGAAGCCAAGGCTTACTATAACGCTTACGGAAGCGATCACAATAAGGGTCTTCCATCTCCCTACAACTATTAACATACTCGAATTCAATCAGGGCGTCTTTTTATTTCTTATAAGCAAGATTCACAACAAATACACATGAGATATGACTATATATGATTTGTCGGTTTTTCCTAGTTGATTTATATTTTCCGAGCTTCTTTGGAGTACCCTAAGTCCTAACTATAAAGAGTAGTGTGACGACAAGCAGGAGAAACTTACATTTAGGAGCAGAGGATGCAAGAATTGCTGACTAGAAATCCACAATGTCCCCGTCATTGAACCAGTCTGGCCAGTGCAAAATAATTTTCTTGCCTCAGCGACATCAACAACTCCAGGACTATTACACAATCAGGTTTTTTTATATTCAACCCGGGTTCTAGAGGCCCTGAAAGGAAAATGCTTGGAACTTTAAAAACAGCACGAGCAGCTATTTCTTTCAATTTATATATACTTAAAACAGTTAGACAAGTACAATTTTTTTAAAATCAAACTTTCTTCCTTGACTACAAATCGTAAATTCGTAACATATGTGGGAATTTCGAATTATGCAGTGAAACTGATAAAACAGAGAGGTAATTGAATGCACATTGATCACGTATGGAAATTTTGCCCGACTTGTGAACAAACCCCCAAGAAACACAAACCACCCTAATGGCACTGAAAAATTGCTACTACGGAATAACCCCTTCAAAACACAACTAACACGTAACATTAACATAACCCAAATGCCACTAGAAGCCCAGCACCTGCGGCCTTCACGAGACAAGCATGGATCAAACGTATGCAGCCAAACCCCAAAGATGGTTGTTTTAGTAGAGCCTTTGAAACCTTTGAAGAGAAATGCAACAAATATACACATAACACATGCAACAAAATCCTTAAACTAGAACATGAGAAAAGCGAGTACATACCAGGGGAAAGTTCTTTTCCACCATAAAGCTCCTTAGCTATGGGATTGGCAGCCCATTGATTAACTGCTACACGACTCGTAGGCTGAAACCCAACTACTTTTCCATCAGTTGACATGAGCACCTATATTCCAACCAGAGTGAATGAAATCAGCACTAATCAAAGACCACCTTTACCAAAAGGTTAATAGCACCACACAAACACAGCTCATACAAAGATAGCCCAACAAGAACGAAGACGGAATAGTTGACAAGAGAAAATGTGTTTTCAAACATGTCGACATGCCTTAGATATTAATATTAATATAGATGTTGCAAGTAATGTCAACCCCAACTAATCAAGTACAGAAAAATGACTATATGGACCCAATTACCTGATAACTAGCAACGTCTTGCATAGATGAGTTCAGCTCATTATCACTTGCTCCAAATATACCAGAGCTAGCAGAAACATCTTGCCCTATGGGATCAGCAACATCACCATTCCTAAGATAGGTCGGGATTTCACCAACCCACGCGCCAACAATCGGGTCAAATTTGACATCTCCGCTCCAATTATAATAGCCCTTCAGTGTTCTGACCAGTGAAGAGCAATAAGATTCCAGCTGTGGAATAGAGAGAGAATGGTGTCAGAAAGCAACTATTTTGTCGTTAACTAGCTCCATGTTGTACAAGCGAACTACAGGCAAAAGGGATATGGAGCAAAGAATGGAAAAAATAGAACCCATTTACTTTGTGACACACATGATGCAAACTGCAAAGTGAGAGATATATGAACTATGAAGAAAATATCAGAACAAAAGCAAAATTGCATAATTGAAACAGATCCATGAGAATGTGCTCATTATCAAAATTTGTTTATAGTTTATGATTTTTTATTTTGAAAAAAACTAGAAGCTCTTGTCAGTAAATCATAAAAGTTACCTAGAACGAACTTGTAATACCATTCAATTGCGTCCTGAACAGGATACTAATGTGCTTATTCCCTCTTTTTTGAGGTCTAAGGCTCTAAGCCATGGCTAAGTATCTTTACTGATACTTTCATCATTTAAAATACTTGGCATATTACATCCTAAATCAAATAAGAATCAACGATCAAATTAAATCACCAACGTTTAAGTTTCTCCAAACCCTCTTCCTCCATAAGACCATAAACCTCTTCCTTCATGACCCATGAATATTATTTCAGTACGATCTTGATAATTTATGAGCTCGGAATAACTGGCAACTATTTTCAACCTCAGTTCGGATTCGATGAAAATATGAAATAAATCTGAAACAGTTTGGTTTGCTCAACAATGAAAATTTTGGCTGGAGAGTAAAGAATGATAATTTGAAGAGGGATATTTAGTTCAATCCTTCTTTAACTTTTATCAGTATGTTTACTCTCAACTCTAGCTTTCACTTACGAATGACGTTATTGATTGGAAATGATGGTAACGAGAGTGGGTGACTGAGTGTAGCTTGTAAGGAAGAAATAAACACATTTATCTGAAAGCCAAAGAAGAGGCTTTTAGTTATACTCTTTCATTTTGGTATCAATATACAGGACTTTATTTTCAAAATGGATGTGGTAAACATGTCCTGTTTTCATTTTATTAACAAGATTACAGAAAAGCTAGAAGCTTCAATCAGCGCCAAACAACCCATATGCTTAGTAAAATTCTCATATATTGAACTAATTATGGCAAAATAAGTAGACAGTGTCCTGAAAAGAGTAACTCTCACGTGCAACGGTCGTACATGTGCTTCTGATGTCTTAGACTCTTAGTGACTAAAAGGTGACCAATTTAATGTTCATTGTCATCACTCTAGCGCTTATTGTGACTATGTTCAAACCTTTAAAAATAGTCACATTTTACTCAATAGGAATCACAAAACATTAAAGTGGTTACCTTTTAGTCAAAAGGGGGCCGTCGTATGCGTACAACGATCTCACGTGAGCATTTGTGTGCTGAAAGCGGACGAGGGTAGGGAAGGGGCGAATGGAGACATTACGAATCAACGAGCTTAACAAATGTAGCATTTCAAATGCACTAATATATGAAATGAGAGCCATAACAGACAGGAATGCAGGATTCTGGCCAAACCTCTGAAATGGTTCAGACCACATATCTCCCTTACCTGGGAAGCATCTAACGTCACAAGCTGTACTTTTTCAGATTCATTCTCGGACGACGACAGTATTTGATGCGCTCCATGATTTATTCTTCTAGAGCTATATACATGAGGCAAAAATAGCTTGATAATCACGCTCATTGAAACCAATATGATTGCAACCACAACTGTGTTTCTAGCAAAGCCCAACAGAGAAAAGCGGCTCTGAAATAAATCAAACAAGTGAATATATCATATGGATTAGTAAAGGTTAGAATATTGATTAAATCACATAATGCACATTAAACCAGGAGAAAGTACCAAACTTTCAGACAGCTTATGAGTTATGAATCGTCATGTGTCAAGTAAAAATAGATAAGGTTCCACATGGTGACTGCTCATGTTAACCAAGCCCATATTAGTTAGGACTTTATGTTTTGTTATGCTGTGGTTGCTTCTACTAGCGATAAAAGCCAAGAAATAATAGCACCGAAAGCTAGTTTTTAAATGTATTTTATCTGACAGCCAACAATTTGAACTATTCAAACCACAGTTGACGTCTTCCACAGTCAAAAGTTCACAAATTATCATACAATGACTAAACTGAAGAGCAAAATATATATCAAAGACATTTCAAAGTAATTCAAAACATCAAGTAATGAACTAAACCCAGTTTTCATACCTTAGTCTTTAACAAGTTTATTGGGCTTCTGGGTGCATCACATGATAGTTGCTTATTGGGTAAAGTGTACACATCCTCGAAGTACATATCTAGAACATCGAGCAATGCCACCTGGAAATCTTCACGTGTCAAGTAGAAGCATAGGCATCATTTTTAGTAAAAGCAAGCCTTAGACGTATCCAAATAAATTCAAAGAAACGATGCCATGAAAGCTTAATTATACAGATTCATGAATAAGCTGTATCAGCAGTTCAGCAATATGGTTTCCATGTCCCCAAAGTTAAAACAAGGACAATTTCAAGAAGTTTATTAGTCACCTCCTAGTCATATCACCCTCGTCATTGTAACAAATTCACTCCTCTTCTCGATCCCAGATCATTCATGCACCCGGCAACTCCCACACAATTACCATTTGTTGGTCCATTTTTTCCGTCTTCTGCTGACCCCCTCTTTCAATACACGCTTCAAATGCAACATACTAATCCTCACAATAAGTAGAATCTCTACGTCGCCCACCAGTTTGTCCGTAAAGATACCACGACACATTTCTTCAAATAAAAACTAGAAGAGCTTGATATGATTCAAGCTGAAAGCAGACAAGATAGGAAATTACCATTTGGGAGTGAGTTAGAAGAACTTCCCATTGATTTCCCGAAGTCCTCCAACCTTCAAATGTTGGATCCTTTACTCTATCAGCATTGATTTCAAGTTTGTAAGCAGGTACATGTTCACTTGCCCATTTGCTAAATTCCAATCCACCAATCTTCTCCAATTTAGAGTGCATTGTTGATGCCCATGCCGATACTGTTGGTTTCTTACTTCCCTTCATCCACTTCTCTCTTGACGAGTTGAACATATCAAGAAGGCTTAAGGCATTCTCAATTATAACGTCATCTTCAATTTTGTATAGCATCACTGTCGAATCTTTTGATGCAAACTTCTTATTTTTCGAAAACCAACGGAAAAAACCATCCGATGTTTTTTCCCTTGATCCATGTTGAATTTGCCTTTGAGTTGTTTCAAAAGCTAAACTGCAAAAAACTTCTGCAAGTCCAGAAATTACGCTTTCATCTGATGAGCTGAGAGCAAAAGAAACAGTAACCTGCCGATGGAAAACGCATAAAAGAACTGAACCAATCAGTACGGTGAGGCACCTGCACGGCAAACATTTATTTGTGGCATCACAACTAAGATAACACAGATTTTATCAAGCAACAACATCAAAGGAATAAAGATCTATAGGAAAATGATTAACCTCTCTTTGGCTTCCAAGATCGTCCATATTTCTCTCTGATCCCGGTACAAAAACAGCTACATCGAAGCTCAAGAGCTGCTGCACTACAACTTGTCTGAAAGTCATTGCCAGCATATTCGTAGAACTTGTTCCGGCAAAAAAGTTTTTAGGAAGAGAGCTCTTAAGGCTCCTTGCTTTCGCTTTGACTTTCCTAGACGGGAGAAACTGAAAAGGATGGTTGACACAACAGTTACTGAACTAATTCTAATACGAGAAATGCGCAAAGATTCCATATTACACTCCAATTTCCACTTTCAGGTCATCTTACAACAATGAGAAACGATAGGCTTCAGACTTACATCATTACGCATTATAGTGCAAAATGGTAAGCAAATAAAAATAAAACAATTTACTCGATTTATTTCACTCAATTGACCCCATTGAGGTTTGACAGAAAGTTCAAGAAAATGGGAAAAGGTATGGATACAGTGGTCAATTTCTTTGCACATTCGAAGCGATGATTTCATTGCACGTGAGGAAAAGTATAAACATATGGTATACTGGCCATTTTCGATAGTAAAAGTTGTCACATTTGAAAATGACACGAATTTAATAATATGTCATAAAAAGAAGAATGGAGCTAAGTGAACAAAATAAGCGGCTAGTTATTCCTCCATAATCAAAACTAAAACACGATGACAACTGTTTTGCAAATGTGCATAAACATCCTTCATAGAGTTCTCGACAAAATTTACCAAACAACCTTACACACAGGAGAAAAAAAAAAAAAAAAGTAAATGGAGCTATTACAAAGAATATGACGGAGTACTTCCCAAACTTCGATGCCTTGCTCCGTCACAACATCCCTGAAGTAATACTCCATCAAAGTCTTTAGAAACACCCATTTACTTTCAGCACAAATACTAAGGAACGAGAGTGAGCATGAGCAGGTGGTGGATCTCATCATCACGAGATTGAATTTAATACACACAAAACATGCTCAAAATAGAAACAGACCAGTTCCAAGGAATACGACAAAAGTGGAAATACGACCAATTCCAGACCCCCCCTACTTTAGTCATTTATTTACCTTTCTATTTCAGGTCCTAAATCATCCGTTTTCTTTGCACACAAATAAAGTTTGACTAAATTATCATCAAAATCAGTTTGCTCAAACCAATGTTAGTTGCCTAAATAGAAAGATAAGCAAATAATCGAGATTGAGCTGCACCGGGACTAAGAAATTACTGTGAGAGTAACTCTTGCGTTCAACAGTTGTTTGTCACGAAAAAGTGACCACTTTAATGTTTATTTTGACCACTTTAAGGTTATTGTGACTATTTTATCGCATGTTATCTAATAATGGTCACAATAAACAATATATTTCTCACATTCTAATCACAAGAGACCGTCGTACAACGGGTGAGCATTTGTGTTATCTAGCTAGTAAAGTCGTCATCGAGCAATGATACTCATCCCGGCAGATTACAATTCAAACAAAGAAACACGAAAACTAAACTCAATTGGTCTCTTGTGAGACCGTCTCTAAGTTACTTAGTGTTACACCAAGCGTAAACAAACCAGAAATCAAACAATCAAACAAAAAGAAAAAAGTAAAAATAAAGAGTAACTAACTTTTCAACTAGAGGTCTAACCTTAAACTTATTATTAATAACACCGTCTCACCAAAGAATTTGCGACACTAAAAACCGACACGATAGGTCTCACGTGAAACCACCCCAACCTAACTTAGTGTGAAATAAACAATAAACTAAATTAAGACAAATAAAAAAAATACATTAGTAACTTATTATAAGACCGTCTCACCAAAGAATTTGTAAACGTAAAAACCGAGACGAGTTTTTCGAAACGAACCAGACGAGTGGAGACGGTGCTACGCTCATGAGTGGGACCAGGGAAGACGGTCTCAACAGCCATGACATCCAAGCCGCTATCGACGTGTTCGGCGGCGGCTGAGCCGCCGT
>JAUEKU010184701.1:0-10081 GCA_032274805.1 Gypsophila paniculata | reverse complement strand
GTTAAATTTAAGAACAATCAATTAAATTTGATTCATTATAAAATTTAATGTTAAAAACTTGATTTTACATGATAAAATAAAGCCATAATCAATTAATTGCACAAAAATTAAACAAAAAAAATCGCAAAGAAAAAGAGAGCACTTGTGTAGAAAATATGATAAAAGAGGTATGGAATGAAATATTTTTGGCGAAAAAGTATATGATTGAGTAATAAAAATATAGGAAAGAGCATATACGATCTCAAATTACCAACACAAATTACATGGGATTAAAAAATTTGTAAGATTTAATTCTTTATTATGTAATGAAATCTCACATTCCCCAAAATCTGCATACAGATCCGTAATACTTAAATAAAAAAAATTATTGACATAATTAATACTTGAAAACATTTAAAATGTGACCATTAATTAGTTTCAAACCACTTCAACCACTTTTCTCTTCCCTCTTTCACTCCTATCTTTAATGCTTTAACTTGTAAAAACATCTTAAATTATCAGACGAGATTATTTTACGTGTATTACAGATAGTTTCAAAATAAAATTTTATGTGTATTATAGATAGTTTCAAAATAAAATAAAATTAGAACAACCCGTCTCTCCAACCTCATCCTCTCACAAATTGTTAAAAGTAATATTATAAACATCATATGTGGCATGGACATAGAGTTTATTCAACTTTAAAAGATAGAAAAGGAACCGTTGAAGAAACTGTCCAAACGAAAAAGTAAATAACATTGCTGGTTACAATATGCTTATCTTGTCATAATTTTGACCTTATTTCACTTGTAATGGTCAAACCGAATCTACTAACTCTATTAAATAATCCGCTATACGCATACAACGAATGGTCCTGTCCGAAAGTTACAACACAAAACTGATTTTCCTGCAATCCAATGCAAAATCTACTCACACCCAAAACAACCCTCAAAACTCACATACAGTACTAAAAACTCACCTTATTTTGCTGTATAATAAAATGCAATAAAGTTTGCAGTGTTTGAGCTGAATTCTCTTGAATTTCTGCACTTTCTGCAAGTTTATGCACATAAAAAAATGAGGGGTTTGCCCATTTTTGTACCACATTGTTTGAGTTTGGTATTAACATGGTTTTTATTACACTCGATAAGCGTAAGAGGGTTTCATTATAATGTGTCATATGATAGTCGTTCTATGATTATTAATGGTGAAAGAAAGCTTTTGATTTCGGCTTCGGTTCATTATCCTCGTAGTGTTCCTGCTGTTAGTCCTCTCTTTTTTGGTTTCTGATTTTTTGTTGTAGTGTTTTTTTTAATGTGTGTTTGTTGCTTTGATTGTTGTAACTTGTGACTTGTGTTTATGTTGTTATGGTGTAAGAAGCGGGACCGTTCTTTTGGATTGAAATTGTCTGAACTGAACCGAAGTAGGAATAAAATTGCGTTGAGAAAAACTGAAGTGTATTGAACTGAAATTAAGTACGGAAGAATACGTGTGTTAGTGTAATGTGGTTGTTAAGTTGCAATGTTATACTTCCTCTGACTCAACAGATTTTTTACGCTTGTTCAATTTTTTTGCAAAGGTAAAAGAGCCCAGATGAGATAGATGGAGTATAAAAATTGGTACTTGGGTTCTATGTTGCTAGAAGTATCTGTCATGGCTTCGGGGTAGAAGGGTCCGAGTGTCATGCACAAGTCGAGGGTCTATCGTGGGTACTCAAGGAAAATGAAGAGTATGGTTGACGTAGCTTGACATGTTTTTTGGGGGCTAGTCTAGATATGTTCGGACAAGCTGGAGTATCCTATTTGTGTCATAGGAGACACAAGACCAGTACATTATAAATTAGAGCGGGATTTAAAACTGCGACCTATAGTCCAAAAGTCTTTATATAGTCTTCACTGCTAGGCGAAGACGACCTCATAGTGTATAGTTCTCCCATAGCATGTGTTTGTCCTATACAAAGTAGTTGTTAGGAGTAAGCGGTGCAAGACCAATGACCGTTGTTGGGCAGTCTTCTTTATGTCTGAGTTAGTGAACAAATACAATTATACAATGCTGGTTAAGTAGGTGTACTTGCGTCTTGTTGCAGGCTAGATTGAAGTACTGCCTTGAATGCATTTGTGAAATTGGGTGCTTTAAGATGGGTCGGATTATTGCGTATGTTATTTTGATTTTGGGAAGCTATAGATGTGGCCAGGTTTAGTTCAATTGGCAAAGGAAGGTGGTGCAAATGTGATTGAATCGTATGTGTTTTGGAATGGCCATGAATTATCTCCCAACAATGTAAGTCACAATGCAAGGTTATTTCAAGTTTTGATGTATAAGCTATGTTGAGTTCTTTCTAATGCTTAATTAACTGTGCGTTCTGTCATGGATGGTGATGTTTTCAGTATTATTTTGAGGGACGATACGATCTGGTCAAGTTTGTGAAAATTGTACAGCAGGCGGGAATGTATATGATACTTCGTATTGGGCCCTTTGTTGCAGCAGAATGGAATTTTGGGTACGAACTGCTAATCTCACGATTTTAAGAACATAGAAAATTATGCTGTGAAATTTGATCAACCTTTCATTTTATTGGTTAAGATGGAAGTCTCAAAAATTATTCGTATGTTATTCTGCAGTGGGGTACCTGTTTGGCTGCACTATGTGCCAGGAACTGTATTTAGAACAGACAATGAGCCATGGAAGGTACTGACAGTCTGCAGCGATGTCATTTTTTCGTGCGCCAATTATATGACATGGGATGAATTCTTTAGCTGATATTTTTGCTTATTTGCATTGTGTCTGCAGTCTGTGTGCGATTCTTTCTCCTTCGATATTCACTAAGTTTGTGCTATGCAGTATTATATGCAGAAGTTCACGACATATATCGTGAACTTGATGAAGAAGGAAAAGCTTTTTGCAT
This sequence comes from Gypsophila paniculata, assembly GCA_032274805.1. Lineage (NCBI taxonomy): Eukaryota > Viridiplantae > Streptophyta > Magnoliopsida > Caryophyllales > Caryophyllaceae > Gypsophila > Gypsophila paniculata. Next base: position 7,197 of record JAUEKU010184701.1, on the reverse strand, counting down.
CTCAAGGTGGTCCGATCATTTTGGCCCAGGTACATGCTAATTTGAGGTGCTGTATATTCCGACAGTATTATTTCTAAAATCATGGAAACTCATAATGGTCTTGTGCAGATAGAAAACGAATATGGGTATTATGAAGCATCGTATGGAGACGGTGGGAAAAGATACGCTCAGTGGTCTGCCAAAATGGCCCTTTCTCAGAACATAGGCGTGCCTTGGATAATGTGCCAGCAGTGGGATACTCCTGATCCTGTGGTAAGAATTTAGTACATGAAGGGCACTTTTAACTCGAGATTACCTTTTATGGTTTACATGAAAGCAATTTATTATGTTGCAGATTAATACTTGTAACGGATTCTATTGTGAGGATTTCACTCCAATATCGGCCAAGTCTCCAAAGATTTGGACAGAGGACTGGCCTGGCTGGTAATTACTTAGTTTATTCGAGTTTTAAAGTTTTTTGTTTTTCCTGACATCCCTTAAGTTTAATTGAGTCAACTCTGACCGCTTTTGCTTCAGGTTCCAAACTTTTGGATCCACAAATCCTCACAGGCCTGTTGAAGATGTTGCGTATGCTGTTGCTCGCTTTTTTCAGAAGGGGGGCAGTGTACACAACTATTACATGGTAATATAAATGAAATCTGTTACTAATTATATGCTTACAAATTACGAGTTTTGTTTATCTCTTCTTTAAATTTTACTTTCCCTAACACAGTATCATGGAGGAACAAACTTCGGCCGCACAGCAGGCGGACCATTCATCACAACAAGTTATGATTATGAAGCGCCAATTGATGAATACGGTAATATATTTTTAGTCAGTACATGAAGTTGCCTCAGTTCTCAATCAGGAAGTAGGAAATTTAGATTTATCTAACACATCTTTATGTTGGTGGCTTATAATGAAGTGTCAAAGTGTCGTACAATTGTCGGAGTGTCGAGTGTCCAACAGGGGTACACAAAGTAAATTGAAGAGCCGGGTAATCAGAGTAGCATAGGCAGTAACACTGACGTTTTCCTTATTCTCTTTCAGGCTTGGCAAGGTTTCCTAAGTGGGGGCATCTAAAAGAGCTACATGGAGCAATACAGTTGTGTGAGAAGGCACTGCTGAATGGTGAGAGGACAAACGTGTCACTTGGTCCTCTCCAAGAGGTGAATTTTTAAAATAATGAGTTAGTATTCGACGTTCGAGTTGAAGTCATCCTAAAGTACTTTGAAATAACAGACCTTATTAGCCTTTGATCCTAGTTTCGCGGTTCTGTATTCATCTATTTGCAAGTAACGGATATGATTCATCTTCATCTGTTATTGGTTTTAACGTCACTTCGCAGGCTGATGTATACACGGACTCTTCTGGAGTTTGTTCAGCCTTTCTTGCAAATATGGACAACAGAACAGATACCACCGTGCGATTCCGAAATATGACGTATTTTCTGCCAGCGTGGTCTGTCAGCATTCTTCCTGACTGCAAAAATGTCGTCTTTAACTCTGCAAAGGTTAGTTTTCAAATTTCGGGATCCGTCTTCTGCTTGAACATGTCAGGTGGACTGCCTATGTTTAATTGGTTCCTGACCATTCTCAAGTGTCTCACCTTAATCAGGTTGGATCCCAAGCTTCGGTAGTTGATATGGTACCAGAGGAGTTGCAGTCGTCGGTTTTGTCACCTAATAGAGACTTGAAAGCTCTTCAATGGGAGGTGTTTGTGGAGAAACCTGGAATATGGGGAGAGCCTGACTTCAATATTACCGGTTTTGTTGATCATATAAATACAACCAAAGATACAACCGACTACCTGTGGGTCACAACAAGGTTGCTTCTCGTGGCATGAAGCGAACTGCACGTTTTACTTTTGAAGTTTTGAGTTTACTATCATCTAAATTTCAGTTTTGTTCATACCAGACGATCGATAACTTTGCGATTCTCATTTGAACTTAGCTCATGCAAAACGACACTGACAATATCCTTGGAGTTAAGAAAGGTGAAAGTGGTTCTTACTTCTTTCGTATTTGCAGCCTTTACCTTGACAGCAACGATGTACTCTTAGAAAACAGCAGCAGTCCAATACTTTCAGTGAAGTCAAAGGGTCATGCTCTCCATGCTTTTGTGAATCAGCAGCTTCGAGGTTAGAGACAATTCTCTACTCTCATTTTGAATATCTTAAGGGCATCTGCTGATTGTGTTCCTGAACCCGTCTTTGTGTTCATCATGAGAATGATTTGGAGGATTCTGTTCAGTGTGAGTGATCTCACCTTCACCTGTAGCTACTTTATTCAAAAGTTCTGCTATGTGTTTAGGTAGCCCAACTGGTAATGGAACAATCTTTCCTTTCAAAGCCGAAATCCCCATTTTGCTCCAGGCTGGAAAAAACGAAATTGCTCTTCTCAGCATGACCGTTGGTCTGCAAGTAAGTTAGCTTCAACCAAAAACTGTCACTGTTTTCCTACTGATTTTTCAGATCTTTCTATTTACTTCTTCTCATCTTCTGTACAAGGATGTTAGTATATCTCCAATGTTTGCTCGAGTCATAAGTCTCATAACTTGTTGTTTGGTCTTGAGATACTTTTTTAGTTACTGAATGAATATGCATGCCCTGTGGGATGCCCTGCTAGGAATGATCTGTCCCTCTGTAGAAGGAAAAATTTACTCCTGAAATTCTCGTTTCTGTTTTTAGAAGCTTTGAAATTTATTTGGCAATGTTACTTCAACATGCTACTTTAGCTGCATGTCACATGTGGACACGACACTCTGACCCTTCATATAGTTGTGTCCAATACTCCACACATCCACGTCAAAAAATTGCAACTGAGCTTGGGTAACATAGATTGGTGCATCGCTCTTCTTTTCTGTAAAAGGTTCATGATCATCCTCCTCATTGAGTGCTAAACAAATTTTGGATTCAGACTGCAGGACCACGATATGAGTGGATAGGAGCAGGACTAACAAGTGTTGAGATAAAAGGTCTTAAGAACAGAACTATTGATCTGTCTAAATTTACTTGGACATACAAGGTTACTGTCTTCTTCCACCTCTATTACAAATTTGGTGCTAACATGATTAGTGAATTTAGTGTGAAGGTTCCTTCTAATTCCATGTTTGCACGTTTCATTTTACCTCTACGTTTTCCCAGATTGGACTACTAGGGGAGCACTTAAACCTACACAAGGATGATGGTTTGAATAGTGCCCACTGGACATCAGTCAGTGAACCACCTAAGCGGCAACCACTTACATGGTATAAGGTACAACAACCCAATCTCTGATTACGAAAAATTTTGCGTTTTCTGGACTCTGTCCCATCCTATCTGATGTTTCGCCATTTTGTCACTTCCGATTGTCATCTTCAGGCTTTGGTGGAGCCTCCATCTGGCAATGAGCCCATAGGACTAGATATGGTACATATGTGGAAGGGCTTAGCTTGGTTAAACGGAGAAGAAATTGGAAGGTATTGGCCCAGGAAAAGTTCGAAGCATGATGCCTGTGTTGATCATTGTGATTACCGAGGAAAATTTATGCCCAACAAGTGTAGCACAGGATGTGGGAAGCCAACACAGAGATGGTACTGCATATAAGAATTCTGTTATTACCCGTCTTAATCGTAAAGGTTTTTTTTTTTTTCTTGGGGAAGGATGACCCTGCTAGGTAAGACCCATCTCGGGTAAGGTTGGCGGCTTGGCCTAGCCCTTGCAAGAACAAGGGATAAGGGGTATTGCAATGGAGTTTTTCACAACTTGTTTATCAAAGTTTTTTGTATTCAAGCAATTTGTCGTCCTTTAAACCCTGTTTGTTCCCTGAAGCACATTGAAAGCAAACCATGACAACTTTCCTCCCAAGTGCCCAAGCGGGGATCTAAACTCGTGACCTCCAAGTCATAAGTCTGCCTCTTACGGTCCTACCCACTATAGATCTCTAACCTATGTTGGTTCTCCAAGATGAGATGTATGCATGATCATACAGCTGAGTAATACATTGCCTGTGTGTGGTGCAGGTATCACATTCCGAGGTCTTGGTTTAAGCCGTCAGGCAATGTGCTGGTAATCTTTGAAGAAAAAGGCGGAGATCCAACTCAGATTAGATTTTCCAAGAGGAAAGCATCTGGTGTTTGCAGTCTCGTGTCCGAGGATCATCCGTCTGTCTCAGTTGCGTCCTGGAATACTGTAAAAGAGCCTGACGCTGAAAAACCGGCCGCCAGGCTGAGCTGCCCCGGCAGCACCACCATTTCTTCTATTAAGTTCGCCAGCTTTGGAAACCCTTCAGGAGCCTGTGGGTCATATACTATGGGAGATTGCCATGACCCCAACTCGCTAATGGTGGTGGAAAAGGTAAAAAAGAAATTACTACCTTGATCTCATTTATATAGCCATAGTCCTCATTTGACATTGTTTGTCAAGTTATGTACTTATGTTTACTTTGGCTACTAATTTCTCCAACTGTATGTAGATTTAATGCTCTTTCATTTCAAAAAGTCGTAGTCATTGTCTCATGTGAGAATATAGTTGTTAAAGTCGCCTCTTTTTTACCGCTAAAGCTATATGACAACAATATAATGAGATTGAGGTAGTAGCTTCTTCCTTCAACTTTTCCAAGACGAAGCCTTAAGTTTCAATCTTTCACCTGTAGGAATTCTTTCCACTGCTGTGAACTTACTTAGCAGATTTTACGTCGTCTTTCATGGGCAGCATGGCATATCTTCTCACATTCTGCGTCATTGTCATGTTTCAGATCTGCTTAAACAGGAGCGAGTGCACTGTAGAGTTGACTGACGAGAACTTCAATCTAAGGTCTTGTCCCGGTACAGTTGGAAGACTTGCTGTCGAAGCAGTGTGCAGCTGAAGTTCACTTGTATACAGAGTAATGTGTTACTGCAAGAGTTTTCTTCCTCGGAAAGTTCACTTTTGATAGTCATTAAGAAAGAAAAATACAGATGGTTTCACGATGACTTGTATACTCTTCTCCCACCGGAAAACAATGGGAGAATTACTGAGTAACTAATAACAGCGTTTTTGCTACAGATGAGAAAATGACATTCATTGTTGCTCAAAAATTGCTATAAATCATCTCATTTTCGCAGATATAATAAGTTTTTACAATGAACCAGTTTTATCTTTTTTCTTTGTTTTTCTTCTATCCGTTGTTAGATCCTTTGTGAAATACTTCTCTCTAACATTTGACCATACAACTCTAAAAACACAAATTCTAGCGATGGACGACCCAAGGGATGACATCATATGTTGTGATGGGTGACCCCAAGTGAGGCCATAGAGTCGACGTCTAGGTTAGACAAGCTGTAGGCTCAAATCCGAGGCCTCTGTACATTTTAACGAGTACCACCTTGTTAACCAAACCCAAATAACATAATCAACAAATTTTATTAAAATTATGATAAGGTGCCATCGGATGGTATCAAGTTTCGGTGCCACCCTTTCATATTCATGAAAATGAGCCTCATAGATTGAAAATAGGATATTAGAGTTATGAGAAAGGATGACGCTACATCGGATAACTGTTATCACATTTTTCAATTTTATTACCGCTTTGTACCATAGCATTCCGAAACCATGACAAAAGTATCACAATTAACCCTCTCAAAATTAAACCACCAAAAAATCTCCCCTAAGTTGATATTAAACCACTAAAAACACTTCTCAAAACACTACACACACAAAAAAACTTCACTTCAAAACTAAACTTAAAAAAAAAAAAAAAAAACAATGGCTTTATTATCAATAATATCATCATCAACAACAACACTAGTAAACCAAAAAATCATGCTAAAACCCTCACAAAAAAAAGAACGAAAAAATGAATACTATCATTAGGATGAAATTAGGGCTAATGTAGGATGAAATTAGGGCTAATGTACTTCCACCATTAGGATGAATTTTATTAGAAAATGAAAAAAAAAAACGAAAAAAAGAACGGTTTTTAACATAATTAAAACGAAAAAAACGAAAATAATTTAACAGAATTTGCACTTACCCAAAATTTAATCGAAGATTTAACAACTATTTTTGATGAAGTCGATGATTAATTAGGGCGAAATTATAAGTCGAAAATTTTGTAGTTTTTTTTAATATGGATTAGCGTTCAAGGTTTTGTATTTAGTAAGTCAGTTCTATGGTTTCAAAAAGATGGAGGGGAGGTTTAAAAGAATTCTAATCATTTTTTCTTTTTTTTAAACTAAAGCTTTCAACAATGGTTAATTAATAAAACTCGTTGTAAAAAGTATTCAAAGGGTTTATATTATACAGTTTTAATAAACATATTTACAACGGTTTACATAAAAAAACCGTTCTTAATTTTCGTTTTTACAACGGTTTTCAATAAAAACCGTTATTAAATGGTGTTTCTACAACGGTTTTCAATATAAAACCGTTATTAATTATTTTTTACAATGGTTTTTCATACAAAATGTTATTAATTGTTGTTTTTACAACGGTTTTAGACAAAAATCGTTATTAATTGTTGTTTTGACAATGGTTTTGTAGAAAAACCGTTATAAAATGTCTTATTTACAACGGTTCACCTTAAAAACCGTTATTAAATGTCTTATTTACAACGGGTTTGTATAAAAACTGTTATTAATGTTATTGCTAGAGTAATAGAAAATGAATTAGTTTAATTGTAAGAAAACGGGTTTAATTATTAAAAAAACCATTGTTAAATGTAAGTAACGCGGTTTTTTTTATAAAACCGTTATTAAAAGACTTAATTTTTATTTGGCGCCACAAAGAATAGACAACGGGTTCTTTTAAGTTGTTGTTAATTATTTATATTAGAACGACTTCTCTAAAATGCGTTGTTAATTTTCCGTTGTAATTGCCTTGATTTGGCGCCACAAAGAATTCTTGATTTATAATTTCGTTTTTTTGTCCAATTAAAAATAACAAAAAAAAAAAAAAAAAAACAAAAAAAGATTAAAAGATTAAAAAAATTTGTGTCCAGTTTATTTTTTGTGCCATTCAATGGTGATTCGAATAAAAGAAGAAGACATGTCAAGTAATACGTTGGCTTGACTTTCAATGGTGTTATCATGTTGGTGTATTTGATGTGTCACGGTCCAGGTTATCTCTATCGGAACGTGGTGCGCACTCTTGTCTAGCTCGCGACAAGGATGCAAGCAACTTGGGGTCAAGGCTAAGTGAGGGATCGCCCACTAGCACTTGACAAGGGTCTCGGGACTCGGGGTCGTGTGCCGAAAGTC
>JAUEKU010184680.1:0-10083 GCA_032274805.1 Gypsophila paniculata | reverse complement strand
CTTCAGAAAAAATAAGAAAACTTCAGAAACTTATTAAAAACTTCAGAAAACTTCAGAAAACTTAAGAAAACTTCAGACTTCAGACTTCAGACTAACGAAAAAATAAGACGAAGAGAACAAGTCCTAAAGCAATGGACTTGACACTATCTATTAAATCATTAATCAACAAGTCTCACTATGTATGGACTTCGAGTAAGCCTCTCTTAAAACGGATTATCCGTATTAAAGTTAAAATGGATCAAATACTATTCTACTTGTGCATATAAGACAAATCTTTTGATTCATTTAATGCACTTTATTTTTGTTTTATTCTATATACTTGACCCGTTTTAAGCTTAAGATGGATATACCCGTCTTAAGTGAGAATTTGTGATGGAGATAACACTATCAATTGGTAATAAACAAGGTTAAATGAGGATAAAATAAGAATAAGTAAGAAAATAAAAAATAAATAAATGTTTGTAACTATTACCGTATCGGCATGAATATGATCACCAGATATACGTAACGCCTTAGCTAGTACACACGGAAGTGTATACCATGATTCTTTTCTCTATCAATAACTGCGCGTACATTTAGAGCTAGCAAGCCTGACCCGACCCGAAACTCGAGTAAACCCGACCCGACCTGACTCGAAAATACTGCAATTCAAACCCGACCCGACCCGATGACGACTGGTAACCCGATACGACCCGATTAAGGCTGACCTGAACCCGAACCTGACCCGACCCGTGATGACCCGTAACCCGTATTCGACCCGATAATGATTAGACTCGACACGACCCGACAGCTTACCCGACCCGAAATTAACTCGACACCTAACTCTATTCGACCTTATCCGACCTAATAAAGATCGAAAAAATACTTTTAAACACAAAAAAAGGAAAAATTAACAAGAATATACTGAACGATGACCTATATTCCATGAATATATTGAACTTCATTTAATCCCCGAATATACCATACGATTGAATAATCATTCCAATAGTATATCGTTCTCAATTTTAACCGTTTGCTACAGGTTTTTTATTAGGTGGGACCAATAGTACAATATACTATTGGAATGATTAAATGAAGTTCAGTATATTCATGGAATAAGGTCATAGTTCAGTATATTCCTGTTAATTTTTTCCTAAATTATAAGACATAATTTAAGACTTCACTTAAATAAAATTATGGATCTAATTAAAATATTCGAAAATAATTATTACTTAACTATTAAGTTTCGTAATACATTTAAATATTTTAAACTCGCATTAACCAACTCAAGAATGATATGAGCTTACTTAATATAAACGACTTACCTTCTTTTAAAACCTGTAAAGTCATAATAGTATCTATTTATTTTAATTACTCACTATTTACGACAGTAAAAATTAATAAAATAACTAAGTAAAATACGAGGTATTACATTTTAGGAATTGAATTAGGGGTAGAGTTAAATTAGAGGTGGAGTTAAATTAGGGGTTTAAAGGAAGAGAAGAGAAGTTAGAATAATGATCGAAGTTAGTATAAAAGAGAAAACTTTAACTTGTGACTCGTAGAACAGGTAACAGGTCACCTAGTATACTAATAGAATCATTATTAAATAGTACGGTATATTCGGGGATTAAATGAAGTTTAGTATATTCATGGAATAGGGGTAATAGTTCAGTATATTCCCGTTAATTTTTCCAAAAAAAAAAAAAAAAAACAAATTAAAACCATGCCCTAAATTGTAACGGAGTATTTTTTATTTTTATTTTTTTGAAACCGAGTATTTTTTTTTTTGGTTAAATCAGTTAACCTACCGCATGCTGTACTCTAGACTTTGCAATAGTTTTCATAGTTGCTCATTCACTACACCTCCTCTTCGTTCTGCCGCCATTATTCGGTGAATTTTATTTTATTATTATTATTTTTTTTTCATCTTCTTATTTTCTATGCTGCTTATGTTATCATCGTTAAATACTTAAGCTCGAATATCTTGTTATTTTCAGGGCTTAAAATGGGGGCAAAAAAGGTAACCGAAAAGAGAAAACCTAAGAATAAACTTATCGCTGCTGACGAAGATGAAAACTCTCGAAACTCAGTAAGTTTTAAATTTGTTCGGAGTTATTGTTTAGTATTTTGCTTTTTGCTTATTTATCGAACGATTAATTTTGGAATTAAATTGTGTATAATTTTGTGGCAGGACTATGCAGCTGAGCAAGAACTTAGCCAAAGGACGTCGGCCGAGACCAATGTCGATGGTAATTGTTCGATTGTATTCTCACGTGAGACGGTCTTACCATAAGTTTATTACTTCTTTGTTCTAGTGGATAGTTAACGTTTTAGTTTAACAAATTCAAGAAATAGAGGAGTATAAAAACAAATATAGAATAACGTTTCAGTTTTGTTTATGTCTCATATGAAAGTAGTTATTTTCATTTTTTAATAGCTTTTGTTTGATTTATACTAATGTAACACGGTCGCACAGGAGAGCAATGAGCCCTTACTTAATCGTATTTATGTGATATATATACAAATGCGTTTTAGGAATATCGATATGTGTTCGTTTTTCATTATATTGGATTAAAGCAAAAGCTATTGAATGTAAGGGTATTCTTAGTTTGTGTGTGGACTTTGAGAATGAAGTATGTTATTGGCGCATTTGTGGAATCTTGGATTGTAGATGCTTTATATTGCGTCTGATTATGAGGAGAGCTATTAATCGATGCTTTATTGATCGGTGCAGACGTTAAGTTAGTAGATGATGGTGGCGCAGGGGATGGGACAAATGATGAAGACGATAATGATTCACATCACTCTGTTCAAGAGAGTGACTCATCTGATGACGAGGTCTTGTTATATTCGGATTTTTATACTCTATCTTTTTCTTAGTGCTTCACTAGATCGCGATTTTGACTGTCATCTAAATCTTCTGCCGTCCTATATAATATAATATCGTAATAATGCTTCTTGAATAGTTTAGCGAAATGGGAGGAACATGGTTGATTGGAGGGAGTAATTGAGCTCATTATGATGTCGTTTAGGTTGGACCACGGAACACCATCGGAGCTGTTCCTTTGGAGTTCTACAAAGAAGAGGAGCATATTGGATATGATTTGTCGGGGAGGAAGCTTAAGAAGAAGGATAGGAAAGATAAGCTCGAGAAGTTTCTTGCTAGTGCTGATGACAAGAAAGCCTGGTATATTATTCCGTTCTCTTAAATGTGTTATGGAGTTACAATTATGGTTCTTGTTTAATCATCGTTTTCTTAGGAACTTGTAAGCAATTTGTTTGTCATTATGAGATCATGTTGGTATTTCCATGTGAGTGTTGATTCTTCTTTTTGCTAGTGTTTGCACCACAAATTTCGTTTTTTTCTCATTATAAAATCATGTCGGTGTTGGCATGTGATCATTAATTCTTCTCGTGCTTGTGCAAAATGAATTTTGTTAATTTTCCAGTTTTTGGTGCGTAGGATACAAAAAAAAAAAAAAATACCGACTTGATTGCTTTCATATGATTGCTAGCTTAAAGTGTTACACTTGAGCTGTCTTTTATGTAGTGTGTTTAGTTCTTCTGTTTACATTGTGTTGCTAATGTAGGCGGAAACTCATGGATGATTACAATGATGAGGAGGTGGAAATGACTAAAGATGAGATTGAGTTACTCAACCGTATATTGCAAGGGAAGACCCCACATGCTGATGTGGATCCCTATCCGGTAATTAGCTTAATCGATGATTATTTTTGTATTTCTTGCAATGGTTTTAAGTTGGTCTTTTGCGTAAAGAATTTTATAGGGATGTTTGTTACACAGTTACACTAATGTGTTTTCTCTGCAGGAATATATTGATTGGGCCGACGATCATAAAGGTCATCCATTGTCAAATGCACCAGATCCAAAGAGACGATTCATTCCCTCCAAATGGGAGAGTAAAAAGGTGAGTACTCTTAAGATTGTAATCGCTGCACCATATTTGTGCTGCTGACGTCCATTGGTATATTTGCTAGTGTTTCGATACTATTTATTCGTATTGACCATTTGATACATAAGCTAGTGTTTTGTTACCTTTTATCCGTAATTACCCTCTGGCATATAAGCTGGTGGATAGTTGTGAGTTGAAACTAGTTCTGCAGAATTCAGTTTTGAAGATTTCAAAGTAATGACTGTTATCGAGACACATACACATATAACTAAAAAACTTACCCCACATACATTCATATGATTGAGCAAGTTGCAGAAGCTTGAGATTTCAAGATAAAGTAAAGAAAAGCTGTAATTTAACAATAGTTTAAATGTTTAGTTCAAAGCAGACGACTTCAGATATTAAGTTAAAAAACGAAAATGTATGGAGTAGAATTTTGAAGCACAATTGGTATTACGCTGTAGTGGAGAGGAAACTATATAATGATGCATTGATGCTCTTCCATGAGGTTTGGCGAGCCATGAATTGACATACCTGTATTCATGTCGCTCTAAGCGTAAACTTATCATCTGGTTTATTGTAAATATGCAGATTAATAAGTTGGTGCGGGCGATCCGAGATGGAAGAATCAAGTTCGATGTACCAAAGGAAGAGCAACAGTTATACGACTTGTGGGATGATAATTCTGTCTCTTTTGAAAAGGCTAGGGGACTGTCATTTATTCCCCCTCCAAAACAAAAGATGCCTGGTATGGCGTACCTTATTTTGTTTGTGTTTGTATGCCTCACATTTTGTGATTGAAACCTAACTTGATTTGTTCTGTTTTCAGGGCATGAGGAATCTTACAATCCATCACTAGAATTCATCCCAACTCAAGAGGAGATGGATTCATATGAGTTGTTGTATGAGGAAGATAGACCTAAATTGATTCCCAAGAGGTATATCCATTGTTCTCGCTCATGTGGCCTGCTGTAGTTGCTCAGACTGTTGATTTTGGGAGCCTTTTTTTGGTTTATATTGAGAGCTGATGTTCTGTTCTTATTTTGGTTAACCAGGTATGATTCATTGAGAAATATTCCAGCGTATGAAAAAGCTCTAAAGGAACGCATGGAGCGCTGCTTGGACCTGTATATGTGCCCTAGAATCCGGAAAAAGCGCGTAAGTTTCTGCGGTTATCATCTTCGCAGCCTGCGCGTGTAATTACATCCTCTTAGATGTATGTGGCAAATAAAGAGTATTAACAATTCCTCATTGAATCAATCCAGCTCAATATTGATCCGGAGTCATTGAAGAAAAAGGATCTGCCAAAAGCCAAGGATCTTAAACCTTTTCCCTCTGTATGCTACATCGAGTACAAGGGTCACAGTGGTGCAGTCGTGTCGATTTCGCCCGAGCTTTCTGGCCAATGGATTGCTTCAGGTGTACTTACAATTATGGCATCTGATTTTTTCTATTTACAGTAGTGCTACAATGACAGCTGTACTAAACATTCCTATGCATGTGTATCTGTTCTAAAGGTTCAAGTGATGGGACTGTTCGTGTTTGGGAAGTTGCAACCGGTAGATGTATACGTACTTGGGAATTTGACCATGCTGTCCAGCATGTTGCGTGGAATCCTTCACCACAGCTTCCAATACTAGCAGTATCGGTGTATGTTCGGTTCACTTGTTATTTGTTTATGTTGCGTTCTTTTTTTGGTTAATCTCTTGAGCACATAATAATTGACAGTTTTCGTATTTGGGAAATTTAGGGGACCAGATGTATTTATATTCGATACAAAATTGGGGAATGATGAAGAACAGAAGAACGTTAAGGATCTCTTTCATTTTGACAAAGTCAATGTTGAAGATAAATCTGGTTAGTCATTTAGCTTGGTTACCTTCTTCTGCTTTTGTTCTGCTCTATGAGAACTTGTATATTTTTTTTGGTTCTAAAAAAAAGTTACTATGGGGATTTGTCGAGACAACCTCAACGTTTTTATTTTTTTATTTCCGCAAGGGCATGTTTGTTTGTTGAACACCTTTAGTTACCGTCTTCCTTTTGGATTAGTTTTTTTGTCTGCAACTGGTAAGGCTGGAATTATTACTATTATCAGCCACCAGCTCACTTGAGAACCTCATAGGCCTTTCCTGTATACGAGCTAGTTATTTATACTTCTATGTCATTCAGTTTTCATGTTATTTATACGCAGGTAACTCAGCCATTGTGAGCTGGTTTCCAGACGATAAACATGGAGGTGTAAGAGTGCAGCATTTTAAGGTATACTTCTGTTACCTTGCCTTTCTGCTCATGTCATTCACCTTGTCATTTGACTGCCAATGTTGCGGTTACTGGAATGTGTTTCAGTTAGAATGTAACCTTCTGGTTTCGTTTTGCAGACTGTTTCTTCAGTAGAATGGCACCGTAAAGGAGATTACTTCTCAACTGTGATGCCAGCAGATATCCTTTTTTTTTGGTTTTTTTTGTTTAGTTTTGCTTTTATTTTTTTTTTTGTTTTTTTCTGTCCCCTACTTGTTATGCCCTTCCTATTTCTAGCTTGCTCATGCTTCGTAGTCCGTATTCCAATGTGATTAATACTTCCTTTGTCCCATTGTGTTAGCCTTAGTAAAGGGTGGGTTTGAAGTTGCTATGGTGGTGGTAATGTGGTTGGTCTATTTTAGGAGGTTGAGGGAGGAGATGGTGGACAGTTTTAGTGGTTTGAGGGTGTTGTATGAGTTGGAGGTTCCTTTTGTGGGTAGTTTTGTAGCAGGGGTGAGGTTGTCTGAGTTTGAACGGTGGTACCGTGATGGTGGGGGTGGTGGCAGTCAACTCGGGACGATGCGATGTGAAGGATTACTTCGTGTGTATTTGCAGTACTTTACATCATGGTTAACTGGAATGTATCTCACATATGTTTGGAATTATCATATAAATATTAAATTAGAATTTATCTCATGTATATTTGAAATGTAACTCGTGATGGTGGGGGTGGTGGCAGTCAACTCGGGACGATGCGATGTTAAGGGTTACTTCCTGTATATTTGCAGTACTTTACATCATGGTTAACTGGAATGTATCTCACGTATATTTGGAATTATCATATAAATATTAAATTAGAATGTATCTCATGTATATTTGAAATGTAACTCGTTGTCCTCGTGTCTATTTGGAATATACCCATTGTTTTGTGTTCCCTTGACTGCTTTTTACGAGAATCGCGAGGGGTGGTATTACATCAGCTATCCAAGAAAGTTAGTAAGAAAGCCGAATTCAAGTTGCATGGGCTTCCAGTGGCCACAGCATTTCATCCAAGTCGTTCTATTTTCTTCATCGCAACGAAGAAAAATGTTCGTGTATATGATTTAGTGAAGGAAAAGTTCATTAAGAATCTCGATTCAAAACTACGTGAAATTTCTTGCCTGGCAATCCATCCTGGCGGTAATCATTGTCCTTCCTACACTGGCCTTAATAAACAATAGTAATTTACTTCTCCTAGTGGCAGCAAGTAATAGTATCTCACTTTCTTTCCTTTTTTCTTTTGTCGTGTGCAGGTGACAATGTACTCGTTGGCAGCAGAGATGGAAAATGGTGTTGGTTTGACATGGATCTTTCATCAGAACCTTATAAAAAATACAAGTATGTCTTCATACTTTCTCTATACTAGATTGTTGGTTCAATGTTTTGAACAAGACAGAAGTATACTGACATAAGATCCTAAATCTGGAACCGTGTTCGTGGTGCGAACTCGACGTGTATAACGAATTGATGCTTAAAAGCACTGTGTTTATGAAGATTTTGTATAAGCTGTATACATTTTCTCCTTCTGATATATTACTTCAGCTCTCATAGTTTTCTATACCCTGTAATGATTGTACTTTCGTACTTTACTTTTATATTTTATCATTGAAAGGGGTTAATGTGATAATTAGAGAGTCCTGATGTTTGTTGTTTGCACTTTGTTCTTGCAGGAGTCACTCGAAGGATATCACAAATGTGGCCTTTCATCGGTCTTATCCTCTATTTGCATCATGCTCCGAGGATGGTCAAGCATATGTGTACCACGGCATGGTTTATTCAGATCTAAACCAGGATCCCCTCCTTGTTCCACTGATAAAATTCCTTGGACATTCGAGTTCCAAAGAAAGAGGTCAGCATGTCAACTTTTGTTGTTTCGTTTTTTTAATCAGATTTCTCTCTTGTTTAACAGACCGTACATGCTAATATATCACTGACTTCAATGTCTATATGGAGAGAAACATGTGAGTTTACTTGTTAACAAACAACGTCAGAGAATACTGCCTTGGGTGAGACGAAACAGGAAATGATAAACGCTTTTAGTTCTAAAAGTCTAATTGTAAACAATTTTTGCATCATATTTTCGAAAAGGTACGATTGACAATCAAATCGGGCTTTGAGCAGTGACTAAATTAGAGGACTTTTCTATATAATGCTAAAAAGAATATTGCTTTGTAGTGTCTCGGGACATCGTATGCTACAACATGCATCTGCCACCACTTTTGTGTGGTTTGAAACAAATAATCGCTCTTTAGTAAATGATTTCTCCGTAAGTGAATGTCTCTAGAATGCTCCAAAACTCGTCCCTTCAGATGAGTTTAGCTAACATAGAAATGTTTTTCTTTTATTCAAGTGCTGATGTGTATCTAAGCAAGGTGGAATTGCGACGAAAGGGCTGTTAAAGTTGAAGAAATTCTGTTTTGAGAGCTGTTTTTATGAAAATCAATACTAGGGTAGTAGTTTGCTACTTTTGGACACGAGTTTGAGCTTCAATCTTGACATGTGTGTTTATATCTTCCATCTTTAAGTCTTGATTAGTATCTCTGCTTTTTTCTCTTCTTTCATCCGCTGTCAACATTTTGGCCCCAAATAAATGTTCCCTGCCGTGCGTGTGAGTGTTACAGCATAACGGACAAGGGTTTTTTTTGCTTGCTCTTAGACATGCCCACTCAGTAATCAATTGCTAGTCCAGGAAGATGGCCTAGTGAACAACGCTAACCGTTTGTGTTGTAGTAAACGATGCAAACTTATTTTATGCTGTCTCATTGGGAAAAGGATCTAGATTTGAAGTGATTGGCTCTATGAGAGAAATTACGTGGTTTTAAGTAACTAAAAATGTCTGACGGTCGTTGCTGTTACTGCAGGAGTGCTGGATTGCAAGTTCCATCCGAGGCAACCTTGGCTGTTCACAGCTGGTGCTGATTCCGTCATTAAACTTTATTGTCACTAGGGCTGTTGAAGATTTTCCTTGTATGCTTGGCAAGAGTAATCATCCTGATCATTATATGTTGAGGAAATGTTAAAACGGCCAGATTACTTGACAGGTTTTTTGGGTCTAATGAAAGATTTTGGTGTTGCGTAGTAGTTGGGAATTGGGATGTTCAACTTCTAATGTTAAGGTATCGAGGATCGAGTTTGTTCCTCTTGAAAGGTAAAGGCGATCCTTTGCCTGGAAATAGGCTATCTTGGGCCGACATTAGGGCCAAGACCCCGCTTTCTGCCATGGCCCAAACACGTCTTGGTTCATTTCTAGGTGTGGGGCCGCATTTTAGATCATCTTGTCTCTTAAAATTTACTGGAGTATGATTTGAAACCATTTTTTTTTTACGTCAGTTTTGAATCTCATTTGAGTTGATATCCATGAAGTTGCGAAATGCTTAGCATTCACGATGTACTATCAAATTTGAACTCTAAAATGAGCAAGTAGGACCGACGAATTTTGCAATTTGTATTCATTTTTAAAATATAATAACAAATAAGGTTATTGTTTATTCAGCCAAACTACCATATTGGTAAAAAAAGTAGAGGTTAAGTGTCAAATTGGTAAAAAAAAGTTTTACTTGTGCCAAATTGGTAAAAAAAGTTCAATGCTTATGCCAAATTGGTAAAAAATGAATGTTTGTAAAAAAAATGACAAAGACTTTCATTATACATTTGACAAAAATACTACTATCAAAATGGCTCTGACCCAATAAATTTAGTAACTACGGAGTATGAAATAACTTTGTTTTCAAAAATTATTTTAATTTTATCTATTACTCTGTATATTGCAATGGGATGAAAAAACTAATTTTTCACAATTCATTTTAAACTCTCGAAGAAAAATCAATTATATTTATATACTTAGTTTAAGTCAATATGTAACATATTGTTGATAAATTATCTAATTAAAGAAAATAAACAAAGACGATTAG
>JAUEKU010184647.1:0-10086 GCA_032274805.1 Gypsophila paniculata | reverse complement strand
AAAAAGGTTGTCTATTGTTATGTATGGGTTTGTTGTTGGAGAGGTTTGTAAAATGGTGAGGTGTCATGGACAAACCTTCCTTTTGGGTGTCATCTATTGTGGATGCCCTAACAACACGGTACATCTCAAAGGTACTCGAGGTACATTTCATAAGAACTGAATGTGCAATCCAGTTTTACCAAAGGTACATTCTACTTTTGCATGAAATAACGTTACCAGCGCCGCCACTGCCGCCAACATCCACCACGTCAAAGACCAACCTCGGTTTCAATAACCGGAGGAAGCGTTTTCTAGCTCGGGATCCTCCGATGGTATACCTAAATCTACCTTTTCACTCATCAGACCACCTCAGGGCCACCCAAATAGCCACCCGACTACCACCATCCTAACACAAATATTGTTGTATCCGGCCAACCAAAACGCCGCCTCGCTGCCAGCTCACCGATCACCAAGTTGAACGTTAATGCCCAACGAAAGAACATTTCAACTCGAAATAATCCGGTGATGTAACCGGAGGTGGTGTTTTTCTTAAATTCACGATCAATTTTTGTAGATCTAGAATTTAAGGAATTAATTAGGGGAAAAATGAGAGACAAGGAAAGTACCGGGTGTCGTACGAGGACATACATATGCCAAAAACTTGACGGTGGTCAAGGAAGGTGTCCAGTCAGGCGAACGAAAGTACCAGGCGCCGTCACGTCGACGTAGTCTAAGGTACGACTTTGAATGGTCAATATTTTGATCGGAGAGGTCGTACAATTGATAAGTCGTATACTTGCTGTTTGGCGATATGGTTGTTAACCGGCCATGTGGTTATTGTTGTTGATCGGCCCCGTGTGGTTGTGGTTGGAAGATGTCATTGTTGATTGGTCGTGTAGTTGTGTTCGGTCGATGAAGTTGTTGTTGTCGACGTTGCAGCCGTCGGGCTCCGGCTGACTTGTCGGGTTCCGACAAGAAGAGTGCCAGGGTGTAGATTGTTAATTGGAATAGGATAAGGTTAATTGGAATAGGATGGGAAAGAGATAGAGTACACGTGCACTCACTTGGATAAGGTTAAGGTGGGTGTTTCTTAGTTTAATCTCAGCCGTTGAATTGCTTGATCTAAGGGTGGATAGAGGTTCTCATGGTTCTCATCAGAATCATCATCTCTTCGGCCTAAGCTAGAATTGTGTTCATTATCAGTACCAACTGTGTGTGACCATAATCTATCTATAGTAGAATTATTAGGGCATCGAAAGTGCTTGATCTTATTGCATCTTTTACCTAATTCCCTTGATAAATCAATTTTGTAACAATATCATAAATCCAGATATTCTAAAAGAGGGCATCCATCTAGATTAGCAACCAAGCCTTTGTTTGTCAGAAAGTTCCAAATTAGTTGAAGACGACGCAGATTAGGCATGCTTTTAGCAATAACAAGTGCTTCTTTATTGTCCTCGTAACTAGTTGAAGACCCCTGGTGGTTATTAAAGCTGAATGATTTTAGTGCGGGGCAGGCATGACCAACAGCTTCTAAAGTGCTGCCCGAAAGATTACAGCAAAAAAGATGTAATTTGCCACAACAAAATTTACAGCAACAGCTTCTAAAGTGCTACTCGAAAAATTACAGCAAAAGAGCTGTAATTTGCCACAGCAAAAATTACAGCAACAACTTCTAAAGTGCTGCCCGAAAAAGCATTTGCCATCAATTTCGACTAATGAATCAGAGCTACACCGAAACGAAGTTCAAAAGCTGGGGATATGACTTACATTATTTCTAGTAAAGCTATGCGATATTATCATCACGATAAGTTGTTTGCTTCTATTCTAAAAAACCCATAACGTGTTAACAATCAATATAAGTACAACATCACGTGAACTAGCATTTAAGTGGTATAAGGCCCTGTTCTTTTGGACTTATTTTTGCTGAACTGAACTGAACTGAACTGAACTCAACTGAATGGACCTTAACTGAACTGAACTGAATGGACCTATTATAATTTTTTTCCGTTTAACCACCTAATAAGACATTTTTCTTGCAAATTGCCACCAGTTCGCCTGATTTGTGATTTTAAGGAGTTTTTTGACCAAATTACCCATCTTATATTTATCATTACCACCTTATTTCACATTCCCTCTTTATTTCTTTCTTTTTCCCTCATTATTTTATTTTATTTTATTTACTTTTCCCTTTCAATTACTCATTCTTCTTTTATATTAAAATTATCTAAAACCCAATTAATTAAGCACCCCCAATTATCTAAAACCCCCAGATTTCCCAGACTTCCGAAACACCACCTCACGCAACACCACAGCCTCTCCTCTCCTCTCGTCTCCCTCGCCACCTTGACTCCCCATCAAAACCATTAAAAAAACCACCATCAATTAATCCTTTTTTTGTCAAATCTGAAAGTTACGGCAAACATCAAGCTACAACCCTTCCTCAACCTCAAACTTCATCACGCCTTTCCCTCACACCACCACTCACACATCCGCTATGCCACCACCATCAGCCAATGAGAAAGCCACCAAACAACTCTCAAAGGGCACTTGAATCGGCACTTGCTTTTGCTGCAAAGTATGTGATAGGGATAAAATTGCTTATATTAAAGTTGCTCACGATCAAACCGGCCTTGCTTTTGCTGCAAAGTACTTGAATCGGCACTTACTTGAATCGGCACTTACTTTAATATAAGTTCCCCTTATACACTTGAATCGGCACTTGCTTTTGATGCAAAGTACTCTCAACGGGCTCTATGTCTTCTATGAAGGATACAATCTGACCACGCTATTGTATACTAGGGCTAATTATAAACTTCCCCCTGATACACAATATCATGGGGGAAAAATAAACTGGCCGAATTATATGAAAAAGCTATTGAAGAAAAATATCAAAGCTATTGAAGAAAAATAAACTGGCCGAATTATATGAAAAAGCTACTGCCCAATATCATGTTCATTTAAATCATCTTAAATTAATTTTCTAACATTTTCTATGTAAATATATGATGTTTCTAAGGTGCAATAATGTGTCAAAACATATCATAACATCTAATAATTATTTACCAAGAAAATAACAAGTTACTAGTAATTAAACCATTTTAATATTTAGTTTATGAATGTTATTAGGTCTTTTCATTTAAACTCATCACATAATCAACATAATATCAACTTGATTTACTTAATTTAACATTTCATCTCATTATACAATACTAATATATTGTAACAATAACATCCAAGTGGTCTTAAAGGGAGTTTAGAGGTATCCCGATTGCCTTGGTTAACAGTTGTCGGGGTCTATGATATCATATCGTCGAATATGCTCAAGTCGGGATCATCTACTTTGTCCTCCTCAACTATATTAATCAAGAAAAATAAGTGTATTAGTTTTAGGTTTTTAATTTAGGTGTTCAACTTCAAGAACTCATATTATTAAAGGATTTCATTAAGGTTATAAATACATGATTTCCTTTGATAATATGAGTTTAATTCTTCTATCATTGTTAAAGTGTGACTTAGGATATCATATTAAGAATTTCATTATCACAAATATTAATAAAAATCTTGTATTAAAACACGATAAGTGTTAATATAAGTTAAAGAAAAGTGAACACTCACATGCAATACTATGGAATTACTAAGAACTTGGAAGGAAAAGGTAGTAACAAGCTTTGATTTGTCAAAAGGATAAGAGAGGTTTTTAACTTAGAGTAAGTTGTAAATTTTAATGAAGGAAATGAAGTGAATAAATAGATGGAAAAGTGCAGGTGAGGCCGAGTAGGGTTAGGGTTTTACAAGGATTATTTTTTTTTATTATTTTTTTTACTTACATCATTTACCTAATATCTTGGTCAAGAAGTTTTAGTACATAAAAGTCCTTCAATTAGTGTCATAAGGTGCACATAAGTCTCCCTTGTAAGAGATCACATTGATGGAAATGGAAGATGATAGAATTTAGAAGACTTTAAGCTTTACTTAAGGAAGAAAAAAGAAAAGAAGCTTCCCTTGCCCTTTTGCTATGTACTCGGCTGCCCAAGGGTCACCAAAGACCATGGTTTGCCACCTATTTAGTCCCACTTAATTAATTTGAGTAACTGGAATCGAGTTTAATTGACGGTTTTGAAACTGCACGATTTTCGGAGAAGTTATTAATAGAATAAGTTACAGAATAGTTAACGGCAACTCATGACGATTCCAATGAGCCTAATAAATAATATGTACTATTAGGAATCCGATGCAAAAGACGGGGCTCGATTTGAGTTTAAAAAGGCTGAGTTATGATCGATTGGAATTAAAATGAATTAGAAATGAAATGAATTATAAATATACGTATTACATATTAATAAATATGGAATACGTATTACGTATTAGTAAATAAGGAATATGTACGTAAATTGTGTACGTTCGTATCGATTGATTAAAATATTATATTACGAAATTACATATTGTTACATTAAAACTCAAAACGACAACTACATCCCCTCCCGGATAGGATAAATAATTGGATTATGCTTCTTTCGAAAAATGAAAAGGGCGCTTACCACATGGTGGAGTTTTGTGCGACGCTTTGGGCATTATGGAATAGTAGGAATAGTGCAGTATTCAGTCTCAGTCTAAATTTGGCCAAACTCTCGATATCTCTCGATATCGAACGACAACTAACCCACAGACGTCTACTACTATAACCATAGACGAATATCATTCACTACTATAACCATGAATGACCGTGATTAGTCCCATAGACCCTCTTATCTGACTACTATAACCATCAGACGAGGAGATCCCGTTTTACCTAATGGCTACTATAACCACCATTAGTTTACACGGAATAGATAATTTAACTCAACTTGAATAACGACTATTAATAACCAACGATATAAGATAAATACGTATGCCATATATAATAGTGACCGACAAGCCAATTAACCACGACTGAAACTACTACTTACTAAATACAATAAACAAACAGCGCCACCCCTATATAATGCATGCAAATTCATACGAAGCAAATCATATTCCTCTCACAAATTTCATAACCATGGCAATTAAAATGTGTTCTTTACTTACTTCATCATCTCTATCATTTCTAATTATTGTTAATCATACATTAGCCCTACAACACGGCTACGTACCAAGAGAAATGAACAAATAACAGCCATCTCAACCAAACTAGCGCTTAACTCGGTCGAGTAAAAGCCACTCGACCAAGCAGCATACCCAGCCCCTGCACAACACTCTCGGCCCCCCTTGTGCAGCGCAAACACCTACATTTCCCGCAGCCACGACGGCACGCAAACAACAAAAGACTCCCCCAAAGTTGCAGGCGACAAGCGCCCACACTCCCACAATCGACCCAGCCTCCTAAATACCGCGAAACAGCCCCTCCTTATCACACGGTTTGAACCAACCGCTCGTACTCTGTTTTGGGCGGTATGCCCTGTTTTTGGGTCGCCTAAATCGCACCTACGGCCATGCCACACCAAGCTACAAGGGCGTATTCGAACAAGCAGGATAAAAACGTGTAAAGCAAACTATTCACAAGTCAATACAAGGCATATAAGCAAACACTTCGTTCAATAGCCGTACAAAACAAGAGAAG
The DNA here is from genome assembly GCA_032274805.1 of Gypsophila paniculata. Taxonomy (NCBI): domain Eukaryota; kingdom Viridiplantae; phylum Streptophyta; class Magnoliopsida; order Caryophyllales; family Caryophyllaceae; genus Gypsophila; species Gypsophila paniculata. The sequence continues at coordinate 4,508 of JAUEKU010184647.1, read as the reverse complement.
TCACTAGGGCACGAACGGAAGCGGGAGAACTTATTAGAGTCGTCATTGTTACCTTTAGTTGTCGAGTTCTTCCTCAATAACGTAGCTATCAATGTCCGGGTCGTCGTTCTCGTAACCTACACACGAATAGAACACTCAATATGCCTCTAATAACGGCATTCACGCATCTAAAAATAACTAGAGAAATAGACAGAAACTATAGGCGCGAATGGTACCGAAACGTAGACCGCGGAGAGGGGAGTGAATGTCAAGAAGGGACGGAGGGCAAATATCGATGTATGAGGCGGTACGAGGGTTCGAACGTGAGGAGTTGAAAGAGATTAGAGAAGAGTTGTTCACAGTTGATTTTTTTTTGTAGGTTACGTATGCATGAATAAATGAAAGTGACGGCATGCTTTGTTTATTTATAAATGTGGATTGTTGGTACTAGGTTTTGCAAGTGGCGGCTTATTATTATAATATGTGGATTTCTATTATTCGGCTTCCAAGTTGACCCGACCCAAAAATAAAATGATTAATCGGATAATATCGATCCAACCCGTATTTAATAAAATAAATGTAAAGGTAAAAATACGGATAATTCCCGATTTAGAAAATAATAAAATATCGGAAAATATTCGGGTGTTACAGTCTCCCTCACTTACAAAAGTTTCTTCCTCGAAACTTAAAGAAATGAGAAATAGTAACGAGAAAGAGTGAATGAATAAGGCTGGCTCACCTACTCAAACAGAAAAGCATGCCTCTCTCGCATGGATGCTTCAGTTTCCCAGGTTTCCTCCTCGAACTTGTCGCATCGCCACAAAACTTTAACCAAAGGGACAACCTTATTCCTTAGCCTCTTTTCCTTGCGATCCAAGATGCGAACGTGTCTCTCCTCATAGGTAAGATTGGGCTCAATCTCAAGTACTTCTGGCTCTAAAACATGGCTAGGGTCACTAATGTATTTCCTCAACTGAGATACGTGGAATACATCATGTACCTTACCAAGTTTAGCAGGCAACTCGAGCCGATAAGCCACTGGACCAATCCTCTTAACCACATTATACGGACCCACATACTTAGGACTCAACTTCCCTTTAATTCCAAACCGTTTCACCCGCTTCAAGGGTGATACCTTTAGGAACACCTGGTCACCAACCTCAAACTCCAAAGGTCTACGACGAACATCGGCATAAGACTTCTGGCGATCTTGGGCAGCTCTCATCCTCTCCCTGATGAGTCTAATATCCTCGATAGTACTCTGAAGTAGCTCAGGTCCTAACTCCTTAATCTCACCAGACTGATTCCAGCACAAGGGACTCCTACACTTCCTTCCATACAAAGCCTCAAACGGAGCCATCTTTATGCTAGCATGAAAACTATTGTTGTAAGAAAACTCCACCAAAGGCAAAATTTTCTCCCAACTAGCATGAAAGTCGAGTGCACAAGCTCTCAGCATGTCCTCAAGTGTCTGGATGGTCCTCTCAGACTGTCCATCTGTAGCTGCATGGTAAGCGGTACTCATCCGAAGTTCACTACCCATAGCCTTCTGTAGTTCTTCCCAAAAACGAGAACAGAATCTAGGGTCACGATCTGACACAATCTCCAAAGGCACTCCATGGTACCTAACCACTTCCCCAATATAAGCTGTGGCTAAACGGTCCAAACTCCAAGTCTCCTTAACTGGCACAAAATGAGCACACTTAGTCAAACGATCAACCACAACCCAAATAGCATCTTTACCACTGACAGTCCTGGGCAAAGAAGTGACAAAATCCATGGAAGTGGATTCCCACTTCCATAACGGCACACTCAAAGGTTGCAGTAGACCACCCGGCCTCCTATGCTCAATCTTAACCCGCTGGCAGGTAAGACACCTACTAACATAAGACACAATATCGTTCTTCATGTTAGGCCACCAGAATTGAAGCTTCAAATCGTTGTACATCTTATCTCCTCCAGGATGCACAGAGTAAGGTGTATCATGTGCTTCCCTAAGGATCTTCTTTCTGAGTTCAGCATCATCTGGTACACACCAACGATCTTGGAACCTAAGTACACCATCAGAAGTCACCTCAAAACCCAAAGCTTTCCCAGCTGACAGTTTAACCCGAAGTTTCTCACACTTGGCATCACCAACTTGCTTATCTCGAAACTCATGAAGCAACTCAGATTCTGCAACTAATGCACCCAAATGCACACTACCCGGCTCAACAAAACTCAAACTCATCCTTTCGAACTCGGCACACAAATCTCTAGGCACCACCCGAATAGTGTTGATGGAGTGATCAGTCTTCCTACTCAAGGCGTCAGCCACCACATTGGCCTTGCCTTCATGGTAGAGTAATTCCACATCGTAGTCATTTACCAATTCTAACCAACGACGCTGTCTAGGGTTAAGATCTTTCTGAGTGAAGATATACCTAAGACTTTTGTGATCGGTGTAGATATGGCATTTGACCCCAATCAAGTAATGTCTCCAGATCTTCAAAGCATGTACCACCGCGGCCAACTCCAAATCATGTGTGGGGTAATTCACCTCGTGAACCTTCAGCTGTCTTGAAGCATAGGCAATCACCCTACGATTCTGCATTAGAACACACCCCAACCCATTCTTCGAAGCATCACAGAAGACATCGAAATCCAAACCATCCTCAGGTAAGGCTAAGACAGGAGCACTGGTCAGTCGAACCTTGAGTTCCTGAAAAGCAGCTTCACAGGCTTCTGACCAAATAAACTTCGATTCTTTCTTGAGCAACTGAGTCATCGGCCTAGCTAGCTTAGAAAAATCTTTTACAAATCTTCTGTAATAACCGGCCAAACCCAGAAAACTTCTGATCTCGTTGACATTAGTCGGACTCTTCCAATCCAACACAGCTGTGATCTTAGCAGGATCAACTTTTACACCCTCACCTGAAATCACATGACCCAGAAATGAAACTTCCTTGAGCCAAAACTCGCATTTAGAGAACTTAGCGAACCACTTCTGTTCCCTGAGTATCCCCAAAATAATTCGAAGGTGATCTTCATGTTCTTCCTCATCCTTAGAGTAGATCAAGATGTCGTCGATAAACACAACCACACATCTGTCCAAATACTCCCTGAAGGTTCTATTCATCTGATCCATGAGCACCGCAGGAGCATTAGTCAACCCGAAAGGCATCACTCGGAACTCATAGTGACCATACCTCGAACTGAAAGCAGTCTTTGGTATGTCTTCAGCCTTCACTGGAATCTGGTGATAACCTGACCTCAAGTCTATCTTGGAGAACACAGTAGCACCCTTCAGCTGATCGAATAAGTCATCAATACGAGGCAAAAGGTACTTATTCTTCACAGTAACTCGGTTGAGGTCACGGTAATCAATGCACAATCTCACGCTACCATCTTTCTTCTTCACAAACAAGACAGGAGCATCCCAAGGAGAAGCACTCGGCTGAATGAACCCCTTATCAACCATATCCTGAATTTGCTTCTTCAATTCTTGCAACTCAACAGGAGCCATGCGGTAAGGAGCTTTAGCAATCAGCCTAGCACCAGGTACAAGGTCAATATTAAACTCCACGTCCCTCTCAGGAGGTATACCCGGCAACTCATCTGGAAAGACATCCTCAAAATCTCTAACCACTCTCAAGTCTCCAATAGAAGGCGGAGTACCAACCACCGAAACAGAGCACAGGTAAACAGGATACCCCCTCCTATGAAATCCTCCAAGCTTCAAAGCAGACACAATCTTGACACTAGGTTGCACCCGCACACCTTTGTATGTGATTCGATTACCCAAAGGACTTTTCAAGAAAATCTTCTGGTCTCGGCACAGGAACTTAGCATCATAACACGCCAACCAATCCATTCCCAAGATGATATCTAACTTGGCTAAAGGAAATTGGACCAAGGTTGCAGGAAGGACAGACCCAGCAATAGAAATAGGGACGTCCGAATAAATATGAGAGCAAGAGATGATTTTCCCCGAAGGCATGGTAATAGGAGTACTCTCAGAGATAAGGGTCACAAGAGAAGTTCTAAGAGCACAGGCTGGCGAAATGAAGGACATAGACGCGCCAGTATAAAAAAGAATAAGTACGGGAACATCAGAAACATAGAACGTACCCGTGATCACATCTGGATGTGCCTCAGCATCGGCACGGCTCATCACAAAGATCTTCCCCTTCGGCCTAGGGGCAGCAGCAGTAGTAGGAGCGTTCTTCTGAGGACAGTTCCTAGCAAAATGCCCAACATCCTTGCAAATAAAACACCCGATCGGATTCCCTTCACAATCTTTACCCACATGAAATGGCTTCTTGCACCTCCAGCAAAATTTATCTCGGGACTGTTGAGGACCCCCTCGGTTACCCTGGTATGCTACCTGCTTTCCCTTCCCTGGAAAGTAGACTGAGATGTAGGGGCGAAAGGCCTCTTAGATGGCCTAGGAGCCTCCACAACTTCTTGTGGGGATATATCCGTATATATCTTTTATTAAGGATTATAACATATAAGTAAAATGTGATTATAGTCATAAAAACAGAAAT
>JAUEKU010184636.1:0-10088 GCA_032274805.1 Gypsophila paniculata | reverse complement strand
CCATAAAGCCAAAATATGAAGGGAAGTAGGGAACGACAGGGAAAAACAGATGGAAAATATCAGAAAGCAAGGCCTCATGATCAGAAAAACAAATTCGAAGTATCAGTATCATACCAGCATTATGCCAAAATTATATTAGTCAAACACTGATACAGTATTCAAATTTGTTCCCTCATATAGTGGCTAGGGTTCATCAAAATCTTCAGTATACCAGACTGTGCCAAGCTATTCATTGCCATCAAGCAATCCGACATCGTCAGCCATCTAGCTGTGTGGCACTCCATAACTACTTTCTAGGTCTGGTTGATACTTCATAGGTGCAACCGTGCAAGTGATTGACTCCTATGTTACCAGTTATCACGAAATTTCACTTCTAGTACAATACGAGCTCCCGACATGACACTTAAAAGGAGATGGGTACAGAATCCCTACACGGCTCTTCCTAATCCGGCACTTCTCTTAATAGAGACATATGGTGGTCAATTTTGGCACATGGAATTGATAATTTACTATGCATGATGGAAGAGGTGTAAAGGTCGGGTTGGAACATGCTAAAAGTTGTCGCATTTTGGAATAGGATTTATTGGATGAAAAGCCACAAGCAAAATAGAGCTTAATGAACAAACACAAGAAATAGCAATGGTAACATAGTAACGGTAGGGAATGTGCGGCTATTCATACACCACCCTTCACATTGTTTTTCCAGAAGTAACTACAAGTATTTAGTTAGCCTTCAACAAAAGGGTGCAGGAATAACCATGGCCATTTTATTCTTACTATATCGAGTCAATATAACGACTTAGTGGAAAATCTACATTTCCACACAAAAAAATCGACTTTGTAAGACATGGATTCCATCCTAAAATGAAGATATGAGTACACCGACACACCTCCGAAAATTGAAATTAATCTAAAACATGAAATATTTTGCGTTTATAAGTGAGACGAAGAGATGCTTGAAATAAGTCCTAAAATGGTAAAAATTATACATATGCTTCTTGAAATAGTTTCTTTAATGTTTGCCATGCAAGCCTCCCTTTATCTTCTCTAGGAGAAGTGTCAAGTACGAATACAAATTCCATATCCATTCCTTACGTATCGTGTTGGACAACCAGATAACCGTGGTGGTCAAGAGTCAAAGTAACTTGTCAAATTGAGAAAGTTTTAAAAGGATGATGAGAAGGAGATGTTCTACGCTGTATTACTCTGATTGACCACACATAACGGTGTACAACACTAAACACTCTGACATCGTTAGCATACTTCGACACGTAACTTTAAGCCTGAAAGACACGAGAATTTTTCAAGAAACAGCAGCATCCAACACTTCGACATGATACTTCTCATTGCGTTGATTAGCGTAGGTTTCATGCACACATAGTTGTTAATTAGGGATATAACATGGACGAATAGAAAAAAAATAGGCGAAAAAGAGAGAAGAAAAACCAAGCAAATGGAAAACAAGTAGCCCTCCTTACATGTCCAAAATGAGGATCAAAGAATCTGACAAGCAATCGGAGGATGGTGGACTTGCCTACAATTCACAAATATAGAATTAAATGCATAAATAAGGATAAGCCTGATAACAAACACTCCCTCCTATTCATTTAGTTATTTACATTTGATATTGGTGCGCTTTTTAAGAAATCCACATGCAAGTGGGGTATATGGCATTTATCACTTGAGTTTAAGTAATAATAAAATTGTAATTTCAAAGGAAAAATGTCGTCCCAAAAAAGAAACGTAAACAACTAGTTGAATAGTCCAAAAAAGGGAAATGTAAACAACTAGATGAATGGGAGGGAGTATTAGCAAATATCAAAGAGTATTCCTACATCATAAAGCTACACGTCAATGCCTCCAAGAAAGAGTTTGCATGTTATCTAATCGGCAATGTTTTAGTACTGTATTTAACCACTCAAATTTTCAAGAAACCGTCATTTCTTAGGACCGCTACACAAGTTAAAGGGGTTGGTAGCTCTTTTGTGGCTAAGGCGTCACATACCGACAGAGAATTATGTAAATACCTTAATTAAAGAAAATTTGGCCCTTCTGCAAAGCATTGTTTGATAGGATATTCGAAAGGAAGGGGAAAGTTATGAAGGGGAGAGAGAAGTGGATGGTGTATCTTTCTTCCAAAGCTTTTCTATGGTGGATGGTGTGTGTTTCTCCCACCCATTGTACTCTTGAGTCCAAGAAAGGGTTGATTTTAATATTAAAGAGTGGCATAAATTATCACTTTCCATAGCTATTTCTTACCTATATTGACAAAGTGACCTATCAGTTTGAACTGCACTAAAGGGAAAGTGCAACTGGAATGGAGGGAGTACAATAGAAAAGAAGCCAGTAGACAAGAGGTCAATAGACATTCGATAGTTCCCTTAGCTACATTGCTCGTGTAAAACAACGCTCGCCAATCACTTGAGGAATTAATTAAAAGCTCATCAATTACCCTCCCTGGCCCTAACCAATAAAACAAATTTAAGAAACTAATTGCTTATATCCGAGCAAGCAGCAATAAGGATTACAAGAAAGGCTGCTATTGACGAAACAGCAATAAAGAATAGCAGAAATAGAAAATGACTTACATACCTTCCTGATCTGTATGACAATATTTTCATCTAGTTATTAACAACGACGACAACCTCAACCACCACCACCACAACAACAACAACAACAACCATAACCACAACCACCACCACCACCACCACGACAACAACAACAACTACTACTTAATAATAATGAGCAAGTGTAAACAATTGAAATTTTGCATACCACTTCCACTAGTCCCAACAATGGCAACACTTTTTCCCGCTGGTACAGAAAATGATATCCCATCAAGTATTTTTCTTTCCGCCACGTAACTGTCATTGTCCATGTTTTGTCATCAGAAAAAAAAAATCAACAAAGAATATTTCCATACAGTACAATAGGCATTTGAACTATAAAACTCTTATAAGCATATCACACTGAAAACTCCTTACGACTACCGGACCACATTTGCGCGCGCGCGCGCACGCACACAAGAGTACACCAAAAATAGAAATAACCAAAAGGGGGTTCAACGAAATGACAATTTTACAGAACAGTCATCAACTAGAGTAGAATACAAGCTATGGAAGCAAGGAACGCACAAATGATCCGAAGAACTAAAATTACGATCTCAAAGGACTGGAATAATGCTCTGAAGTCTCTAGTAAAAAGAAACAAAATTTAGTTAAAACCTCAACCATTAGACCTAAAGAACCACCCTGTCCTAAAACATGTATTCACATACCCAAACAAGTAAGAAAGAAGAAAAACAGAACATGTAATCGCGTATCTGACACTCAACAGTCAGACATTGGCAAGAAACTTTAACACTTCATTTAAAGCTAAAAACATGAGGCTGTTTTACATAAGAAAAGCTGAGTCTAACACTTGGATACTTATAGTTCTATCCCTGTCTCAGTAACATAAATATAATGAGTAATTTTGATCCAGAAATATGAATATAAAACCATAAGACAGCCCCAGTCCACAATCTTTGTATAGAAAAGTACAGTGATCACGGACACCACCATCCTCCCTACTTGTCGGTCTACATTCCCAAGTTCCCAGGGAATAAAATACCATAACACATAGAGTCCACATTTGTAAAGAAAAGTGCAACATATACAGGACATCAACATCCTCCCTATTTGTTGCCGGTCTAGATTCCCAAAAACCTAGGAAAAAGGGCTAGTTAGTAGCTAACATTCAGTCAAGCAACATCTCCACACAATTCCATAGCATACTTGCTACATTCAATTTCAGCGACATAAATTACATCTTCCAGAAATGAACAACCAAAATGTGAAATGAATGTTTGCCATATTTTCAAATGAGAATTTAATTTTAAGATTTGCATGTTCAATACATGCGCATAGCATAATAGTAGAGGCACTAAATTGAAGCTGATTGAAAACACTATTCCGACCTGAAGTGTACATTATCAAAATCAATGCTGCATCCATTCAAATTTAAAGGTTTGGCATTTTCTTTATCTTTGATGTCGGTCTTTTCCTGAAATAATAGATGAAACATATGCACACAAGACCTCAACTTTGTTAAATATTTTTAAAAAGAAAAAAAAGGGTGAGGTGTAGAGATATAACCTTTTAAAGAGACAAATATTATGTCCAACCAAATTCAGCACACTGAAAAGTACTCCGTATAACATAAGTGCATTACAAATTCTAAGATTAAAAGTATGACAAAAAGAATGTCTTACAACAAAAACAAAATGTAGCAGATCATATAAAATACCTCTAACAACTGGAACATTGATCTCATGTCCACAAGACTCTGAATTGTCTCACGATAGACACCACCAAGAAAGTTTAGCGGTAAGGACAGCTGGAAGAGGAGCCCATTTACCATAACCTGTTTTTTTATGTTGATTGTCATCTCTAAGAAACATATTATCATACCAAAGTTAAGATTCTAACAGCTTAGAAAGTAAAGTACCAGATCACCCACTGTCATCCGTCCATCCATTATACCATGAGAGCACAAAACCATGGCCATTGATAAAGCAGTGCTGAAAATTAAATTTTGGCCAAAGTCGAGAAAAGCAAGACTACGTTGGGTCTTTAGTGCAGCATCTTCATATCCTGATTAAGTACAAATAGCAAAATAAATCAGCATAGAAATGATTCAAGCTTGAAGACATAAAAGTATAAGTGATGACTAAGGATTCAAGTGACAATGATTTGCAAACCAACTTTATTAAAAATTCAAACCAAAAGAGATCAAGGTGGTTGCAAAAATTTCCCTTAGTAGACCTTGGGTGATATACATTATGCAAACATAATACACGAGATGACTTACTCTTTAAAAATTCACCATATTTCTTTGCTTCATAATTCTCATTATTGAAATATTTAACAGTCTAAAAAAATGGAAAATCAGAATCTTAAATATACAATGAAATAATAAGAACTAGTTTACATTGAACTTGAAGGCAAAACGCACCTCATAGTTGACAAGTGAGTCAATTGCTCTTGTACTTGCATCATTGTCAGCTTTATTCATGGCCTTTCTGAACTTGGTCCTCCACTGTGGATGAAAGACAAAAATTATCATTAATGTAGACTCAATTCAAAACTTTCGTGCGCATAGATGGTAACAATAGCTTCTAAACTGATATGGAAACCAAGTGCCATAGAAGAAATCCTTAGAATTAAGCTAATAGTATGATTATGAGGACAGAGGAAAAAAAATTAAATAAATAAATACAGGTTGATCACAGTAGGTATCATTATTAGAAAAATAGTAATCCCAAGAACAATGACTTGTGCAGTGGAAGTAATCTTCGCTTTAGCCGTAGTCCCAGAAACTTAGCAGAAAAAAGTGATTACAAGGCACAACCGAGTGAGTGTGGATAGTGTGTGGGTGTGCAAATTAATTTTGGTTATCTTGATGAGCACGTAACTGTGATGTAAGGCATACAGAATAGGGGTTGAGCCCAGTTGTGAATATTGGCTTGTTGACCATTGGTGCGGAGATTATTTAGGTTGATATATTAGTGATTCTCCTTTTCAAATCCATCAGTTGAAAGGATTTCTCTAATGAACAACCTAACAATGTTGACTTGTAATAATCAGCATATATTGAAAAGCTTCGGCACCCCAACGATGAGATCTATAATTGTTCTTATCATAGCCTCGTAGGGGAGCATTACATCCACTACACCGGATCGCATGCCTTTTATGAACTACTAGTTGTTGCCGACTTCATGAAGACCAAAACAAACCAATAACCATAAGTAATTTGTATGCATGTATATTAATGCTTCCTCGTTGGAAGATGAGAAGGTTCAGGCTTTTATACGATGAAGTTCTCATAAGTACTCAAGTTTTTGTTATAGATTGCCAATGCACTCTTAGAGAATACTGACAAGTACAATCACTCTTGTCCAGCAGCTCAAGACTTCGGATCACACAATCTTTATATGGAAGAGCAATGGTGGTTGTCACATTACCTGTGTCACAGTTAATGTGAAAGCCACATATGCAGCAACTGACAGGGAAGTAATCCAGGCAAAAGGAGCCCCAAAATTGTAAGCCAATATACCTGATACCATAAATATCTAAAAAGCTAGAAGGTTAAATATTTCAAGATCTCCTGGAAAAAGAAAAGGACAAAAAGGAAGATGATAACAAAGCATTTTGTTAGAGGAAGAGTATCATAGCCCTTCACTGTAAATACAGATCTTTACCTCTAGGATTGTAGGAACGATGTTGATCACCATAGATGAGAGGATGGAATTTACAGCCCGGCTACCTCGATCAATGATCCGATTCAGAGCACCAGTTTCTCGACTAGAAGTTCATGGATAAAGAAACATAAAAGACAGCACTTCATAAGAATATTCAAGAGCTTATCTAAACGTTATTCTTTTGATTCTTAATATTATGAACTTATAGAACCAAGAAGCACAATTATGCATTAAAGACCCCATGTTTTCACTTTGTAGCGTTAACACACCTCTGAAGAGACCAGCAATCTGATTCACTTCACCTAAGTTACAAAAGAGCCCAATTGGTGGCTGAGATCATGGGAAACTTCCGTAAACTTATCTTATTGATTTCTTATATGTTTGTAACTTTTTGAGTAAAATAAGGTTTGTAAGAGGTTTTTTCCGATCTTTCTTATGTTCCATGAATTTTCGAACTAACCTAGAAATTTCTGAAAATAAATCAAATTGCCACAGATCAACCATGCCATTCATGAATGAATTACATACATAAAATTGACTATTGTAAAGAACATTGTAAAAAAATAAAAAATAAAACTATACCTGAGGTGGTATCGCAAGTCAAGATTATGTAAATGAGCAAAAACCTGCAGAATGAACATGTATCAGCAGTCATGAGTAGTTACTCCTAATGGCTAATTTTTTCTGTTTGCTTCTGGCTCGATTTTTAGGTAAGCAAATATAAGGGTATTTCTTCACCAATGGTAGATTATTGAAGCAAATTAATGCAACAATTATCACTCTGATTCCAAAATCTGAAAGGCCTCAATGTGTCCAAGATTTTAGACCAATTGCCTGCTGCAATGTGGTTTATAAATGCATCTCAAAAGTTATTTGCAATAGGCTATCATTGATTCTACCTCAAGTGCCGAATGAAAATCAAAGTGCCTTCATCAAAGGGAGGTGTATTATAGAAAACATCCTGATTTGCCAGGACTTGGCCAGGCTTTACAATAGAAAGACATGCTCTCCTAGAGCTACGTTTAAGCTTGATCTGAAGAAAGCTTATGATTCAATTGAGTGGACATTCATTCATGACCTACTACATGCTATGAAGTTTCCAAGGAGGTTTATTAACTTGGTGATGGAATGTATTTCCACTCCTAGTTATTCTCTAGCTCTTAATGGTGAGGTATTTGGCTTCTTCCCTGGTAAAAGGGGCTTAAGGCAAGGAGACCCCCTTTCTCCACTTCTATTCACAATTTGTATGGATTATCTGACCTCTGTTGGCAGCCACAAGGATTTCAGATATCACCCCCTATGCAAAGCCAATAGACTGAATCACCTATGCTTTGCTGATGATTTGATGATCTTCTGCAAAGGGCACCTCCCCTCTATGAAGCTGATGTTTGGTGGATTCTATAGCTTCTCTGCAGCTTCTGGCCTTCAATTAAATGTAGCTAAATCTAATTGCTACTTTAATGGAGTGCAGGACAATATTGTACAAGAGTTTTTGAATCTAACTGAAATGCAAAGAGGTTTCTTGCCATTTAGGTACCTTGGGGTGCCTATCTCATATAAAAAGCTGAGTATATTGGATTGTAAAGTGCTGGTGGACAGAGTGGTCAATAAAATCAGAGGCTGGGGTGGTAGGAAGCTCTCATATGCTGGCAGATTGGTCCTAGTTCAGGCTGTGTTAAGTACTCTTCACAATTACTGGGCTAGTGTGTTCATCTTACCCAGCACTATAATCCATGAAGTTGAAAGTATTTGCAGGAATTATTTGTGGGGAGGAACTGAAATATATACTAAAACCCCCCCTTTGGCATGGTCTGATGTTTGTAAGGATAAGAAGCATGGAGGCTTGGGGTTGAAAGATATTACTCTATGGAATATTGCAGCTGTAGGGAAATTGGTGTGGTGGATTGCTTCCAAAGCTGACCATCTATGGGTGAGGTGGATCAACCATGTTTACTTAAGGGGACGGGATTGGAAGACTTATCAGCCACCCACATATGCTAGCTGGAGCTGGAAAAGAAAGATATGCATGGTTAAAGACAAGCTGAAGGATGGATATAGGGGTGATGCTTGGTGCTCAGGTTCTGGTGTCTATACTGTGGCTACTGGATACAACTGGCTAGCTGGTACAAGGACCAAGATTCCATGGACAGGGGCTATTTGGTGTAGATACACTACACCCAAATTTGCCTTTCTAGCATGGATGGTATGCAAGGAAGACTGCTGACAAGAGATCGATTGTATCAATTTCATATATGTCAAGACAGAAACTGCTGCCTTTGTGAAAATGGAATAGAAACTTGTGATCATCTACTCTTTGACTGTGAGTTCAGCAGGAGATGTCTAAGATATGTTGGGGAATGTTTTGGATTGAGCATGACCAAATGTCTGGCTTGGAAACAGGGAGGCAGATGCAGGAGTTTTAGCCTTTTACAGAAGCAGGTCCTAAATGCATTTATGGCTGGCTTGATCTATCAAATTTGGCGTGCTAGGAACTTGGCTAGATTACAAGGTTTTGTCTTGATGCCGGCCATGGTATACAGGGAGATCAAGAGACATGTTCGTATTTGTATTGGTAGCAATACCAAAATCATTGGAAGGAGAGATCGTTGTTGGCTTGAGAGTTTACAGTTGTTATGAAGTCATGAGAGCAAACTTGTTTTTATAATAGGGTGTACTACAAACGATTGTTTTGGGTGACCATTAATGATAATTACATCTTTCACCAAAAAAATATAAGGGTATTTTACCATTAAAATTGTTAAAGAATTACCCTTACTCATCTAGAGGGGGTCTGGAGGTGGGTTTGAGGTGGCTGGGTGCGGGTGGCTGAGCTAAGGTGTGGGAAAGGTGGTGGGTGGTGGTTAGGACTTAAGAAGGAGAAGGTCGGGTTGTGTTGATATATGGAAAAGAGGTTGAGAGCTAAACTGGTATTTTGTTTCCAAAATTTAGCCAAAACGGAAACGTAAAGAATTCGATAAATAGGCCCAACAAGGAAAATGTCACGAAATATGTACTCAGTTTATCAGTTTATGCAAAAGTTGTGGGCAGATTATTTATTCCAGTGTTTCAAAATTGTCAATACACAGAATAACAACATAACCAATCCTTGGTGATTGTCAGCTAGTGTCTAGTGATACACATTTATTCATAAAACTCTACCCAATCATATCGCTACTTTCAGAAAAAGTCCTAGAAAAGTACGCGTAAGCATCGAAGATCATTAACTTAGCACTAGTGGTTATCATCCAGGCCACTGGGTCAGCCACAAAAATAGCAAAGCCTATCTTCCTGCATCTTTAATCAAGCAAAAATTCAACTCCGAATATCCACATAAAATATACTTTTGAAAGTGCATTGACAAATTCTATAATCCTAACCTTAAACATTAGTGTTTTTCAGAAACACCTTTCACAGGGATATACAGACGTTTTTACGTCCTTGCAAACGAAAGTGAAATTGAAAGTGCATAAAGATCTAAGATGATAAGTCTTATCATTCACTTATTCTCATCTCCAATATTCTAAACCACTCATAAAGAAAATAAGGGTTCAGTCAGGCTTATAAGCTCGGCCTTAGGCACATTAAGAGAGATAGGCTTATCTCCAGGCAAATTACAAAAAAGGAAAAAAAGTGGCAAGCTAGTAAAATAAGACTCTGAGATCGGGTCAACTTATATTGGCCATCGTTTCAAAAGCTGAAAGCAACCCAAAAGATACCAGCCGTTTTCATTCAGTACATATTTAAGTGGAAACTTTGAGGCACTAGACCTACAGTTACGTAATTATGTTGTTTTTTACGTAGGGGCCTGTATAGTTCCAGTGGTCTGATGGTCTAAATGTGTGGTGTT
>JAUEKU010184625.1:0-10089 GCA_032274805.1 Gypsophila paniculata | reverse complement strand
ATGTTTTGAAAGCGAGGTTGTTGAAGATCATTTCTCACCCAGTCACTGGCACCGGATATTGCAAGCCCTGCAAATGCAGGAAGATACCATTCATTCACAATCATCCTGCACGAGATTGTAACACGTAAAAACAAAATCAGCTCTAGGCATAGCTTCTTAGTAAAATAAGGAGACAAAAAGATTCTCTAACCCAGAGTATTTCATTCATTATATTATATATACAATATTTACATTACTCCCTCCGTAACATAAATACCTTCCAAAACATGAACTGTCTAAGGTTTAAGGAGTAAAAATACATAGCTATAAGAAACATGAATAATTGTTGAGCAAGTGGGCCATATTAGAGAGTAATGTAAGTGATGACCCATTGTATTGAGAGGGTATTTGTAAAACCAAATAACGGCTAAAGAAGGACTAAGACAATGCTCAATAACAAAATTTTGAAGGGTAAAAGCTGAACCACGCTACAAAAGAACGACTGAAAGACCAAAGCTCAAAAGAAAAGCACACAGCTTGGTGAACATCCATAACCGACAGGTCCATAACTAGAACAATTGGTCGACATTTATAGAAAAGCATCCACTTCGATAAACATCCACTGCCGATAAGTCTATAACTAAATATTATAATTTGAAAGCTGCTATACTAAAGCTTATCACTTGAAAGAAATTTCTCTTCTCCAAAGTCCCAGTCTTCTCAAAAACATTATCTTTGACGGTATATATGCTTCTTTACGATAAATATTCCAATTTACTTGCTCAAAGCAAGTAAATCATGTGCGCCTCTCCTAATCCAAGGTAACTATACGGCATACGCCTATACTTCGATGGCCTATGAGCCTATCATTTTTGTACTGCTCTAGTTATCCACGCGATGTAATTGGTTATCGTATGTGTAACTAAGCACAAACCCAAATCACACTGAACGAAGAAAACTTCCACGTTCATTTCAATACAACCAATTGTTTCGTTTGTTCTTTTCACGAAAACCATATCCACGAATTGCATTATTCGTATCCTCCTGGACACTACTCACAAAAATAAAATGACCCTACGAGAGTAACGCACCAAAGCGAAAAATCAACTACCTTAGCTAACGAATTCTCACCATAACTGAACTAATTAGCCATAGATTCACTAAAGAACACCTTCGTATCGATTATCAAACCTACTATCAGCTACTGTACTTCAAATGGTTCCGTAGTCATACATGTCACATGACCATGAGCTACAATACATTCCTCCATTCTGTTCTCGTCATTTGTTTACCTTTACTTTTGGCTACCCTTTTTTGGACAACAATTGGCACATACTGTATTTTTTTAACAACAGCTAAATGGTCATCAATATACACATCAAAAACAATAAAACATTACCGTAATATAAAAAGATAAACAAATGACAAACACGACCAAAATGAAATAGGTAAACAAATGATCGTAATCTCGATGGAAAACCTTACCAACCGAGGACCGGACCCGAAACCAACCGACTAACCGAAACAAAATTCGGCCAATTAACAAAACTCTCCACTAATCCACCACCACCATTAACACCACAATTATTCTTCCTCTTAACACCGTCGATAACAACGACATTGTTATCGCTTTTTCGACAATCATCATCAATCTGAAACGATAATTTAATCGGGAAATTGAAATCATTGCGATCAAAAATGCGCAATTTACGGGGCAAAGCGACGTCGTATTGGACGAGTGTCGGCGTGGCGGATTGCGAGAGCTGCCACGGTGGGGACGATAGGAAGAGGGGCCCACCGTGTGCGGTGGTTGTGCGGTGGGAGAGGAGTGAGAATTGTCTCGGGATTTTGAATACGGTGGTTGTTACGGTGGTGGCGGTTGATTTAGGGTTTTTGAGGATACGTTGAAGGCATCGGAATATCGCCATTGATCGAACTCGAGCCGAACTTTGAACGATTTTAAAAAATTGATTTGGGGGTGAAATTAGGGTTAAATTGGGGATTTCGAATTGTAGGATACTAGGAATCTAGGATGTAGGGGGGTTTTGGTTGGGGTTTTTGGTCTTGATTTGGACACTTTACGTGTTTGATCTTTTGACCAGCATGAGGACACGTGCGTTGAGTCTTTGGTAGGATGATATTTTAGATTTCGTTACGAAGTTACTTTTTGCAGTTTAATTTTATTTGATTCAACTTAAATTTTCATTATTTATTTTTTCTTTTTAACGAAATTATCTTTGACTATAACTAATTCACTAGGAAAATATTAAAAATTAATCGATTGAGTAGGGTTGGCTAACGGGGAGGGGGGGCGACGGCGGGAGAGGGGGCCGCGTAGGTGGTGGAAGGTGGTTGGTGGTAGAATTGTATGAGAAAAAAAGAGAATAAGGAGGGGGGGAGCTGAGTGGCGAGGATTGGGCGTCGGTTGGCTGGTGGTTGGTAGGATTGGATTGTTGGTGGGGTTTAGGGAAATGAGGAGGGTAGTTTGATTATTTTGTGATTTGTGCCGAGTAAACTATGTATGTATCGAATACGTCCCTCTCATTATATACTTGTGAAGCCGAGGGCCTAGACCACATACGAATGGAGAAAAAAAAAACCCACTTGATAAGTTCAAATGAGTTCTACTCCAAAACTTAGCCTTGGTTGTTAAGTTGCTGTCTTGTAAGTTATGGCTAGTTTATTGAGGTGATGAGTCGCAGGACGATCTTTTGACCCGTCATATTACCAAATGAATCACCCTGCTACACTTGCAAAGTTTTACAATTTTGACACACCGGGCCTAGTCTAAGGGCTAATTAAGGTTGTCAACAACGGGACGAAACCGATTCACTGAATTATCGTACCTATGATCAGATCGTGCTACTCGGTAACCCATAGTCCACATTGCTGTATAGGTTGAAGGACACACAAGTAAAAATGGTGTGATTTCACATATGATTTGCTAAAGGATCCAACTAATGTTAGATATCGATAAGCTAAGACTCATAAAATTTAGCGTTATCCATTATTAAAATACTCATATTAGACAATCGTACGATAAAACTTTTCTTGGTTAGTTGGCAAACATTTGTCACAAAGTTAATGAACATTTACATTGTATAACCAAAGTTGGTTACAAAAACTTTGTTTCCAACGTACACTAAGCTTGATTGAGCAATTAAATCACCAACCATTTAAATTTAATATTAATCAAATGTTGATGGTGTAATTGTTATGTGACAGATTTTGCCAACTAATAACAAATTAAATGGGTATTTATTCTCATTATGTCCTTTCATAATCAACTAATTAATTAATTAATTTTATTATTATTATTTTTAAGAATTTTTTGTCAACCTTATTGCATGCATCATGCATGGTCGTGCATACAATAAAATAGGTGATCATTGTAACTAAAAAATATTGCAGGCTAAAAATATGCCAATAATTTTTTAGACAAAAATTTATAAATTAATAAATATAAAAATAGAATAAAAAAATTTGGTGGGTTTTATTAAGGTTATTTTTAAATTAATGAATGGTTTGTAATGATTTGCTAAAAAAGGCAAATTATTTGTGTTGTTGTCTTCTTTTTTGAAGAGGAAAATTTTGAGAGGGGAAATGAGTAGTTTCCTCTCTTGTTGCAGGGCTGATTTTCTCGAGGACGACGATCAACGTGGTCGGAATATCAGCCCTGTAACACCGAGGACGATCAGGAGGAGGAGGAGGAAGAGGACAAAGATGAGGGATTTTAGTGACGGCAAAGTTTCTATTACGACCGTTGTTAAGACCCTTTCTTTAAGGTCTGCTGCGAAAGGTAATTAGCTTATAATGTGTATCGAATGGATGATACGGAGTAATTTTTAAGAAATGTGACATGATACGTGTGTTTTAGGGTCGGGTTTAGATGGTTTTTATGCAAGGTCGTCTAACCTGGTGTTTTATTAGGCTCATTATTTTGAAGGTCCATTGTTTGTAACTTTATTTATATCTAGTTTTTCGTGTTTGAATCAAGTATTTCATTATGACAAAGTAGTGCAGACGGTTTATATATTACATTTTTGTAAGGAAATGCATGATTTCGGATTCTGGCCTATGTATCCTATCACCCTACGTGGAACGAGAGCGTCTTTGCCTCTTTGGCGGCTCGTATGGTAATCATGATGATAATGACGGCCTTGTTTGATACGATGAATTAATTTGCTTCGAAAAACATGGGTGATCGATTAATGAAAATTAGTGTCCTAATTGACGGTTTTAAAATAAAATTATCTGATTTTCGCTATTGAATGAAATTGATTATAGGTAAGAAGAAGCAACAGCCACAGCAGCAGCAAATAGTTGAGGAAGTTGAGCAATCAATAACATGTGAGAAGATTTCATCTCAAGTTTTCACCTTCAGGCAAATGGCTGCTGCAACCAACAATTTCAGCATTGATAATCTTGTCGGTGAAGGCGGTTTTGGAAGGGTTTATAAAGGCTACATTCCTGGTGTTGATAAGGTATTCTTCAATGTTGAATTATCTGCGCTTCACCACTCAGTCGACGTAATTTTCATAATGGGTATCATTGTGTTTCTAGCACTGCACAAAGCTGTGTACATCCGACTTTCTTATCTCGCTATATCTGGGAGCCTTAAGGCACTAGAGTAATGCCATCGTTGTTTCTGTTACGCGACTCAATTCTGACATTCTGTTGGTTTTATGTTCGTCAGCTTGTGGCAATCAAGCAGCTTGACAAAAATGGACTGCAAGGGAACAGAGAATTTCTTTCAGAAGTGTTCATGTTGAGTCTTGTTGATCATCCAAATCTTGTAAATTTGATTGGGTATTGCGCAGACGGTGATCAGAGAATCCTGGTCTATGAGTACATGGCAAATGGGTCATTGGAGGATCACCTCTTAGGTAATACGGAGTACAATATTTTCGGTCTCTTCATTTCCGATGTAGCCAAAGACGAAAATTTCTTCTTATCCTGGGATACTGGTATACACAGAGTTGGATCAAAATGCTCGTAAAACTGTTTACACTTCTTGTTTTGGGGAAGTAGTCCAACAGTTGTTCCGTTTGTTCTGTTAGAGGACACTTGAAACAACCTCTTTATTACAGCGAGGAAAAATTGAGTAGATCTCGACTCGACTTGTCTAGATAGCAGTTCTGATACTTGTCTGTATCAAAATTTCCCTAATTATTCCATTTAAACGACAAATCAATTGCCGACTAGTCATATACTTATATTGAATTTTAATCAAAATTCCAGATCTACCACCAAACAAGGAGCCCTTGGACTGGCATACCAGGATGAAGATAGCAGAAGGAGCTGCAAAAGGGCTCGAGTATTTGCACGAGACTATCAACCCACCTGTCATCTACCGTGATTTCAAAGCATCAAACATCCTGTTAGACGAAGAGTTCAACCCGAAACTCTCTGATTTCGGCCTGGCTAGGATCGGTCCAACAGGAGAAGAGGATCATGTCTCCACACGAGTCATGGGGACGTACGGCTACTGTGCGCCTGAGTATGCCATGACAGGCCAGTTGACCACTAAGTCAGACGTGTACAGCTTTGGCGTTGTCTTCCTTGAACTCATTTCCGGAAGAAGAGCCATTGATACTACCAAAGGAAATGCTGAGCAAAACCTGGTCACTTGGGTAAGTGGAGATTTTCACTTACAGATCAACTTCGATAACTTGATTTATGGAAACTTTCTGCCACCAAAACCGGAATTTCCAAAACATCAAAGACACCAAAGTAAAATTAAGCCGGACATCAGACTCTTCATATTACCTCGTTGTACTTGTGTCCGACACTCGACATTGGCATCACACTTTGTTTAACAGTTCACATAATTTAATTTTTGCAGGCACAACCACTCTTTAAGGACCGAAACCTCTACGCAGAAATGGCCGACCCATTGCTAGGAAACAAGTTCCCTGAGAAAGCCTTACATCAGGCCATAGCAGTGGCATCTATGTGCCTACAGGAAGAAGCTAGCACGCGGCCCTTAATTAGCGACGTGGTAACAGCACTCGAGTTCCTGGCCAAGCCAACAACTTACGAGGAACAACCACAGGTATCATTCTTCAAGGCCGACGAGGACAACGATGATGAAGAGAAAGATAAAGAGAAGCCAGACATGTGAACACATTAGAGTCAGGAGCAGATCACATGATATGACCGAGACAGTCTTTTATTCCCTCCATTTCACTCGACAAGCCCCATTCGACTCCTTTTCGTCTTGCTAAGAAAAGTCAAATGGGTTACTTCGGTGAGATGGAGGGAGTATTGTGTAAAATTGAGATGCGTAGATGTTGGACAAGGCTTGTGTATCTATGAAGAGCTAGAATTTGTAGATGTAGCAGAAATTCCCGTGTTGTATAACCCGAAAAATGATCCAGCATTGTTGGCATTAAATAGCTGGGGATTTGCTTTATGTTTACCATCAGGGTTTCAATATTTGTTATTCTTTGATATAATCACTCCTGATGTTTAATCATGTCTTTCGAAGTTCAATGATTTATTTACATTTCCAATGGATACAGACATGTAGTTTCATGATTTGGGGTTCGGTCAGCCGCTCCTCAAACAGGATCATCTGTATTGCAAGGAAGTTCGTTCTGAGCAAGATTACTACTTCTTTATAAATGAACACAAACCTTGAACCTGTTAAATGAACCACGCAAAACTTCCAATGGAGCCAAGGACTCAATACTCTCCCTTCAGAATATGATGGAACAAAGCAAAATGAATTATTGAAGTTTCAATGTCGCTTAAATAATGAGGAACCGTTGGTCTGTGCAATTCTAGATGAAAGGGTCGTCCAGAGATAATATCTTTATGTTTCCATCATACGCTAAGACGGTGTACAGCCAACCTTTCACCTCGTTATCAGCAAACAAGTAATGTTATCGTTAAGCTAATTGGTCAAATGGAGCTTTCAGCAACTTAATTTGCAGTTCATTTGTTAGTTGTTACGGAGTACATCTTTTAAGAGATACAGTAATTGATTACCTGCTAAGACCTGTGATTTTCCGAACTTCTGAGTTTTACCACCTAATTTTCAGCTGATGCGTGGTAAACATCTTTAGTTCCTAGGTTTGAACATTTGGTATGAACTAATTACTAGAATTCATCCCAAAATTGATCCCAAAATTGACTCATTCAAGAAACTGAATGTTACAGATCATGAAAGTATGAAACTATAAGTCTATAACCAATGTGCCATCGAACTGTTCACTTCCCGACATTCAATCATACGACTCTCAGCGTCATATGTAAGACTACCAACAGTTTTACGATTGGCAAAAATGAAATCGAAGGAATATTTTAAGGGAACAGACAAGCAAACTGTTGAAGATGAAGCATAACAATCAACATTCACAACAGAGATCTGATCTTTCTGCAGCAAAGCTACTGATCTGCAATTGATACTTACATACAGCAAATTCTTTTTACAAGCTCGTAAAAAATTAACCAGCAAGTCTTGTGTAAGACCATCCTACAGTAGGACGTCATGAATTTAGTTTTAGTGTGACATTCCATAAAAACTCGCCCCAAAACCTTAACTTCTTACCGCGTCAAACTGTAGGACCATCTCACCCGAAATTCTCCCTTCGACAAATAAGAAAACGAAGACCAAAGAGTAGACGAAAAACCAAGATTTAAGCCTTTCTAATCCCTATGCATCAATATCTGATTTAAGGCTTTTATAACTGTACCCTGGAATGCCACCGAACCTCTTATTACTACTGTCTGAGCAGACATCCACAGCAGAGCACATACTAGGCAAAAACCTGCCACTATTACTCGTACTACCGCTTCTCCTCTTCCTCTTCCAACTCAGGCTCAGGAATGACCCTAAAGTCGGTAATGCAGCAGTCTTCTCACGACTGCCAGCAGACGCGTCAATACTCTTAGACACACCAACATACTTCCTAGACTCGAGTTTCTTATGACCATGTTCAGGGCGGTGTAACTCGAGTTTCTGAAAGTACTCGATTTCTCGTCTGACAAGGGATCCTATGGTGCCTCTAGTGCCTATGGCAAGTGGTGCAGTTGAGCCCATTTTTGTGGTGGTGATAGAGTATGTTTGTTGGAGGGTACTTGACTTATATAACAAGGGTATGTTACCCTTAGAAGTAAGTTGTGTTTTTTGTAAGAAGACGTGTGAATGAAGCAGAGTATGATCAGTGGTGGGTACATTGCTTTGGTGTACAAGCATGTCTTTTGCTTTATAGAGGTACATGTGTGCTTTTTCTTTGCAAAGAGTGGTGCATAGGGATGTATTTTCTTTTTCATTTGATGGGGACTTTGTAATAACTAAAGTATAGATTAATTAAAAGAGATTAAAGGATAATATGAAAAAAGGCGGTGTTGATACAGACGGGTTTCAAGTGATAGTCACGTAATTTAAGAGAGGATTAATAAAGCTTGTACAGAAAGTTAAAATATTAAGTAGGTTCGTCAAATACAATTTGGGGATACGTTAGACTTGACTAATGCTTAGATTGGAATTAAAAAACTTTCATCATAAACTATTCCGCATAAAAAGAAAATTATTCCTTAGGTATCTTATATGGTTGCAAGTTTCTTTATCAACTTTGTTAATAGTGCGAATTAAACTGAATTCAATCAAAGTAACATCATCCTCAATACCGTTTTTAGAATGACATCATCCTAGACACGACAAGATACGATCAGAAACCATTATTTTAAGCCAAAAACATAATATTATTCCGCAACAGAGTCGTGTCCAAATAAATCGACATACATCAGCATCCGACACTTACGGCCGAAAATGAGTACCATAAGATAGAAGAACAAGGAGTGATCATACATGTCTAAGACCATTTCAAGGTGAAAGGTCAAGTCATATGATTAAGAATGTGCAAATA
This sequence comes from Gypsophila paniculata, assembly GCA_032274805.1. Taxonomy (NCBI): domain Eukaryota; kingdom Viridiplantae; phylum Streptophyta; class Magnoliopsida; order Caryophyllales; family Caryophyllaceae; genus Gypsophila; species Gypsophila paniculata. Next base: position 1,234 of record JAUEKU010184625.1, on the reverse strand, counting down.
GAATAGTATTAGCAATGAAAACAAGCATGTGATGATTTCTTAGGAAGTGAGGGGTCCTTAAGCATAATGTTGTGGTCTCTTTTTCTCTAATTTATTAGGTCAAATGTCCAATATCAATAGTGGGAATTTTAGGTAGGTAAGTCACAATGGAAGTCATCAAGTGAAAGCACATTTGTTATAATTTAGTAGTATCATACCCTTAATTGATGGTGCCTCTAATCATTTTGTTGGATTTTTTTGGTTAATATTTTGTTTCATGGGCACAAAAATCCCTAAAATGCGTGCACATAGATTTAGTCCTTGCTTTTTTCTATCTTTCACCCTACTTCAATTCTTTTGGATTTTTGATGATTGTAAATTTGTAATACCATCCATGGTGACCCGTTTACTTCAACTGGTCGTATGTACGAAACCTTAACCAATTTTCAAAACATATACACAAATAGGGGTGGCAATGAGCAGAGCCGGCTCGTAGAGCCCTCGTGTTCGGCTCGGTCAAAACTCGGCTCGAACTCGGTCAAACCGAGCTCGAACTTGAGCTCGAGCCGAGCTCAACCAATAACGAGCCGAATGCGAGCTCAACAAGGCTCGGCTCGAAAGCTCGTTTGAGCTCGTATTTTTCATTTTTTGAATTTATATATATGCATTTTATAATTTTTGTATTGTCATTTTAATTATTTTTTATTATAAAAATAATTGAATATAAAAATATATAGTTTTTTTATAATGTTTATTTTTAGTCATGTGTTTTTTATAGTTCTATTTAAAAAATGTAGAAAATAATTGATTTAACTAAGCTCGGATTGAGCTCGAGCCGAGCTCGAACTCTTATCGAGCCGAGCTCGAGCTCTTAACGAGCCGAGCTCGAGCCCAAAATTTTAAGGCTCAACAAGCTTCGAGCCGAGCCCGAGCTCGAACTTATTTTTACAAGCCGATCCCGAGTCCATACGAGCTCGGTATCGGCTCGACTCGTTTACACCCCTATACACAAAGTACATGACGATCCGAATAGCCCATGATCAGAACCCAAAAGTGACCTACGACTTTAGCCAAGTCAAACTCTCGTATTTTGTTATTTCATAGTACATCAAAGCCAAACATGAGTGATTTCTTACTTCCGCTAAAGATTAAATACACCAGTTATCGAGAACGATTATAGTCATACAATGGAACCAAATTATAAGACGTTAGAAACATAACAATAAATTTATTGTAAAATCGTCACACCAAAAAG
>JAUEKU010184615.1:0-10089 GCA_032274805.1 Gypsophila paniculata | reverse complement strand
TGTAACAGTCGGTCAAGGGCAGTAATTAACGCCTTAATTACTCCCTTTATTCTCGCTGACTGGCTTTATTCCCGGAGTGACTTTTGCCTTCCCAACTGCTCTATTTTTCTGCATAAATAGAGCAGTTCGTACACTGCTTCTCACACAACTAACACATACAATAATCTCTTTTTCTCTCTTTGCTACTGAAACGTTCCTGGGTGTTGTTATTGTTCTTTCCAAAGCTTCCTCACACGAGTGGTCGTGTGAGGACGCTGCAGTGTTAACCTTGGGAAACTACCGGCGTGAGACGATTACCACCGCAGTCGTGCCGATCTAGTTTTCAAGTCAGTGGCCTCCATACCACGGCGCTGCTTCTGTATTTTGTGTTCGACAACTGGTTCTGTTTTCTACTCTCTGCGATCTGTTTCAGGTTCTGTCTTCTGTTTACGGTTGCTATTGATACGATACTATACCAACACATACATGGGGCTAACCCGCCATGGGAGATTGTGAATGGTTTTATTCGAAGGATTTGGGGCAAATTTGATGTGGATTGGATTTCCCGCCTACCTAATGGGGTGTTTCTATTCGGTTTAAAACTGTGGAAACTAGGGATCAAGTTCTACAGTTAGGGTATCAATTGTTTGATAGCAAACCCCTAATTGTGAAGCCATGGTCTCCGTAACACCCGTGTTAATTTAATACAAAATAATAATATAATTTAAATCCTTGATTTAAGATCAATTGATTTCCTCCTTTTACTTCGTATTTAAAATACGTCTGAAAATTTTTCGCGAATTAAATACCGTTCCCTCATTTCAAAAATCTCAATTATCGAAAAACATAAATTATTATTTCTCAAAAGTCAAATATGTTCCTTGACTTTTCCAAGCCCAATTTCTTGAAAACGAAAAATTAAATTAAATAGTTTCAGAATATTAAAAGAATCATATTCCGAAATTTTTATAAAAATTTCCCGACTTCGAAATTTTAAAAAGTACTATTCACTCAAAATAATTTAAGTCCTTTATTTCTTTAAATCCATTTTTAAACACTTTCGATTTCGCACGCTGACGCTTATTTTAATAAATATCGTTAATGAAATTTCAAAACAATTAAAATCTCTACTCGCAAAACGAAACCAAATTTAGCCTTAACTAACCAAGTCACACGTTTGACTTAGTTATTCTAAGCCAATTACTCTAACTAATTCCTTTAACTAATTTCTAAATATTTCGAAAATATCTTTTATTTTAATATATTATAAAACGTCCTTATATTACGAAGCGATAAATCGTAAAACGAAACCCGAGCCCGAACTAATCTAAGGACCGTCCATTTTACAAGTGGATGATCAAGTAGCCTAAATCACTATTAGCATTTAATGATTGTCATCTTTAGTTTTTATTTAATTAAATTTATAGATTTATTAATTAAATTAAAATTCGTATACAGTATAAAGCCCCGACTTTAGTCGCCTATAAAACGATCATCCGGACTCCGATTCAAGCGAAACAAAAGCTTAACCCACCTAATTTTTCGAGACAAATCCAACGGCATAATTTTTATAGTCATACAAAGAACAGAAATTTGATGACTTGTATATTGTTTAAGGTATTTTCGATACCGAATTCATCTAAGACCAGTTAGAAATACTGCCAACTATATAAGGTCGATCTTAAAACAATAATTTAATTTATAAATTAGTCTTCTAATAATCATATGAGATTTTAATATATAAACGGAACCTAACTTATTAATTTTCACTTATCCTGTGACACCGATAATATTTCATAAGTACCGTTTTAAAACTGTTAACTAATAATTTTATGAAAATAATAAAACTATATTTAAGAATATTCAAACTATAATTCATATAATTTTTATTATATAAAATAATTAATACGTGAAACGATTTTATAACAATGCTTTTTACGTAAATAAAACAGACCCAAAATATCTAAATCTAACCTAAACTACCCGCCCTTCTATATATTCGAAGCAGCAGCACAACATTCTGGCATTATTTTCTTTCTTCTCTTCTCTCTTCTTCCTTTCTCTTCGTTTTCTAAATAAATAAATAAATAAAAAAACAAAACAACAACAATTGCATCACAACACATCTATCTATCTATCTATCTATCTATCTATCTATCTATATCTATATTATAAAAGAACAACCAAGAGCTTTATTTTCCCGCCTAACATTCTTACTATAATTAGGCTCAAAATTATTTCTCTTTAAACCTTACATTTATGGTAGGAATTCCATGAGAGGTATCAATTTAAGAAAAAAGTATCAACGTATTCTCACATAAATATATTTAAAAAGATATTATATTATCTTTAAAATTATTACTTTTAATATATAAATGCCTTTAATATATTAAATAAAATATTTTCTTTTTCAAAAAAATGCAGTGTACATTATTTTTTTTTCCTATGAATAAAGTTCCCAAAAGTAAAACAACAAATGCGAAAAATAATTATACAATAAAAAATTAGTTTTGAAATAATATTGAACTCTTTTTTTATTATATAATTTTACATATTTGTGGGAAATGCTACTTATTATTTTCAAATATAAAAATTTGGTTTTAGTAATAATAGCTTTAATTGACGGACCTACATTATATTTTCACATTTAAATTATAATATTAGACAATACATATTATTTTCGAATGGTATTTTTTAAAAACTAGCTTTAATAAGAGAATAATAATAGAAATAATAGAAATAAATGAAAATGTAATTTATTAACGGGGATGAAGTATAGGATTTCCATATTGAAACAAATAAACTAACAATCTATGTATTTGAAAATTTGCCAAATAATAAGATCATACGAGTTTTGATTCAAAATAATATTAAATTGACAATTAACATACAACTTCAATATATAAATACTGATTATTTTTTCATTATTGTAAGTTACATTCATAACACAAATTTCATTGCTATAAATATTCACGTTTAATAAGTAGTTAATTTAAACAATTGAAAAACATTGAAAATAGAATGATAATTCATATGTTTGCGTCGATATATCCTTCTATTATTATAACATTGTTGTTTATGTGAAATTTTTACATGAAGATAATAATATTAAATAAGCAAATATAATAAAATAATGCTATGTATATCCGTGTGTTACACGGGTGCTATACTAGTAGATGACTAGTTTAGCCCCCGCGCAAAAATGCGCGATTTATCTAATTATTTATTATTAATATATATATTTTTTTAAGACTATTTATATAAGTAATAACAAATTTTTAGATTGTAGGTTATAGTTAATAAGGTTTTTTAAAGAAAAAATTATAATATCTATTGATTATATTTTAGAAAAAAATTATTATCTCGTGTGACTTATAAATAAATTAAAAAAAAATATTTAATAGGTACAAAGATTGCATTTATAATAAAAATTCGTCAATTAGATCCTAGAGTGTGATTTAGTAGGCTCATAGATTTATAAGTTGAATTAGCAAATGTAAATATATATAGAATAGTGGTAGTGATTATAATTTCTAAATTGGAGGTTATGAGTTTTAATCTTGTCAATTGCAATTTTTTAAGAGATTCCTTAAGCAAATGTTTGTGGCGGGAAAAAAATATGAGCAAAAACTGTCTTTTAGTAGAATAGGAGGATGTGATTATACTCGTGTCCAGTAGTTACATTCGCAATAAAGAAGATCGGTGACATTGAAGACCTAAATGAGGAAGTATAAATTATTGAGACTAGATGGATCATGGATAATCAACTAAAATAAAATTAGAAATTAGATGAAGATCATGTACACCACGTCTAGCAACCGCCTAAGTTAAAGATATAAAAAATCGTCTATATAGCAGGCTAATTTGTGAAAGTCATTTTTTAATGATATGATCTGGCTTGTTGACTTCGAAACAAATTTAGATATCCAAGCTATTTCAATTATTTGTTTATTTTTCAATCTTGATCATTAAAGTAAAATTTACTATTTTTTTTTGTATAAAATATTTTTTGGTCAATAAAAATCGAGGAGATGAAATGAGGTTATGTTGGTTCAGACTAATGATTTTGGATAATAAATTTATCAAATTGTATCAGTGTACAAAAAAAATTGACAATTACAGTTATAATCGATCTCAAAATAAAATGGTAGATGATCGAGCGAATAAAAATAAAGAGGATAATCAATAAGGAATATAAAACGGCTTGACAAAATGATCCAACTTGTGAATTTGAAACAATAATGTAATTACTAATCGGATATAGATGATAAAAATAGTATGGCATTATTATCAGTGTCATCAATAATCAATATCATCGTCATCTCACGTTCTGTGCGATTAGATTAATAAAGACTACATCAAACATGTAAGTGCATGGTATTAAAATTATCACTGCGGTCCCCTATAGTACAAATAAACTACTCGGTATGACCTCTATAAAAGCTCTCGTTGATTAGAGAAATTCTCAAATCGAAGTAAATAGATACGTACATCATTAGCTCCCATAATAAGACCACCCTAGTAATATTTCTATGGCTTACGAACAATCAAGTTACAGGCTTTACTGTAAGAGGCAAGGTCCTGGAGGTGAATGCTGCGTTGGGATTAGTGACGACAAACTACTTCTTACTCTTCCGGACGATAATAATCCTACTCAGGTTAAATTTCTTTTTACTTATCTTCGTTCTTATTTTTTGCCCTTAGCTTGTAATCCTACCGACGTGGGACTTGGATTGTTAATCCCAACAATAGGATCGTGAGATACTGAGATGTTTATACATGTCCCTTACATTACTTTTTGTTGCGAAAGCAGCTTTGGTACAAAGACGAAAGGGATGCTGCAGACTATATGCTGCGCAACAAATTTACCGGCAAAGTTGTTAAACAATCCGGCGTTGGTGATCAGGTGAATTTTGATTCCAAGGCTATTCATTTTACTAGAGTTTAGATCTTGATATGCATAACTTTTTTTTTTTTTTTTTTGGCATATTAATGAATAAAGTTGGAGTTGGTGAACAAGCCAAGTGAAGTGGATCAATCAGTTATGTGGACGAATAGCGATGTTATAACCACTGATGGTTATATATTTATAAGAACGTCGAGCAATGCTAGGGTGGTTATGGGTGCTTGCGAAGGCCATATATCCGAAAAAGGCATATTGGTTTCAATTTATCCAAACGCTGACTCGGACAATGAGTACTGGAAACTCGTCCCTTACTCGCCTCCTATGTTCACGTTATTAATCAAGGATGACCAACCAATGCGTCTATACTGTGTAGTAGTTCAATTTGGAAAATTGGTTATTGCCCGTGCTTCCTTTCATGATATTAATGAGGTAAACACTCGTCTACTTGTTTACATTGTCTAATTGTTTACATTAAATGATGACCTTTAAGAACTGTCCAAGTTTAAAATATAACAGATGAAAATTTGAGAAAGTAGGACAGATCAATAAGAACTATTTTTCTGAGTTTGATTGATACGTGGGAGAAAAAAAAAATAGTCATACATTAAGTCATTAACCACAATATGTTTAGTATAATTGTACTCAAAAACAATTTTACAATTGTTTTTTATTAGATGACCTGGTTTATGTTTGGTGTTGTGAATGTAGATTTGGTACAAAGACAGTTACAATACTGGTTTTATGTTGGTTCACAAATTCACTGGTAAAGCTGTTCAATATTCTGATAAGGGTGTTCAGGTGAGTTCTGGTCAATTATTTAGACGTGTGAAGAATATCTTTAGTATTAACCCACAAGTGAGACTCAAACGTTGATTGTAGAGGAAAAAATTATCCACTTTATAAGCTAAGGGCTTCTCCTCCCATCACTCTTGGACATATCGAGGGGCTGACTTCTTCCACTAGGTACGGCCCAGGCTCGGTTTCACAAGACGTCACCATATTAGGCATAAATTTATGTTAATAAATCCATTGAATTAAGCTAGACTAAACGGAGAGTTTGATGGGAGAAGAGGCTTTCAGCCCTTAACCACTAATGAACCCTTAAAATTTTCAATTTGCTTTTTGCCCCTCAAACGTTGAATCCTAATTCTGTCCTTTAGAGAGTGTAAAAGCGATCTTGAAACTACAACCATCACCTTAAGGTTTTGGTTGAGATGATTTTTTGACATATATCAAACTCAAGTTTTTTCTGAGTGTTATAATAAAATTTCTGCCTACTTTTGTAAAATTTCAACGATTCATAAAAAAAAAAAAAAAAAGTAAAATCTAGGATGTATTAAATCAGATGTATATTCCTCATATTGGGACTTTGTAATTGCTTCAATAACCTTGTATTTTTTGAACATATAACGAAGTTGGAATTGGTGCACAAGCCTAACATGTGGGAACAATCCGTTTTATGGACGACTAGCGAAGACCCGGGAAATGGATATACATTTATAAGGACGAAGAGTGATGTCGATGTAGTTATGGGTGCTCCGGAAGGTCGTATCTCCAATGGCACGATAGTTTCAGTAAATCCAAACGTCGGCTCAGACCATCAGCACTGGGACCACCTTGAGTACGTAGCTCCATATCATAGGATTTTCTGCAGTATGCCCGGTCGTGATGGCGGTCAATATTGTGTTGATATTCAAGACAATAATTTGATTCTCACTCTTGGTACAGAACGTAATAATACTCAGGTCGGCTGCTACTTTAATCTCGCACCCTCTTCGACTCATCCATTTCTTTGTATGTATTTTTGGATTGGTTTTTTTTTTTTGAGTAAAATCCTTCCAACACATTTGAGACTACTTAACTGCCCTTAATTTTACCCTTTTAGTACAACATGTTATATTATACTCCGTATAAGAGTAATATTAAATTTGTACTCCGTATATTTAAAAGATAATCTAAAATTAAATCGTAAAGAAATAGATTTATCATCCGAAAAAAAGACTTATAAAGAAATAGGTTATCTAAAAATTTTTGTTCAAAATTATTGTTTTGATCACGGTCGTCTAATGATTTCAATAGCGAAGTTAAGGTGAGAGATATTATTTGAAAAAACTTAATTTTCTGATGCATATTACGGAGTACCTTTCAAATTGTTTGATACACTGCTATGTTTTTGATAAACTTAGTTGTCATGGATTTGATTAATTTGGGAAGGCTAGTTTTGGAGTATTATAATTAAATTTCTAATGGTTTATTTGATTAAATTGTTGTGAATTGAAAGCAGTATTGGTGCATGGACATTTACGATACTGGCTTTGTTTTGGTGCATACAGCCACGCGTAAGCTTGTTCAATATTTCCGCCGTGAAGATCAGGTAGGTTTTTGTTGTTCAATCTTATTAGTCTACCGTTATTCAAACTGTCCTAGAGGGACGTGTTAGAGTATATAAACGATCTTGGGACTCCAACCATCCCCTTAAGGTTTTGGTTGAGATGGTTTCTTGACAGGACAAGCCGGTGAAAAGTACATATATAGTACTCCGTAATAATTAATAATAGAATAATGCTATCTAGCTATCTTCTCTTTTCTACCTTCTCCTCTCATTAAAATACAATATAATATTCTCTTTTGTTTGACTTTTCTAGTAAAAAGAATACTCCGTAATAATTTATAATTCGATGAGACTGCATAAAAGGAGATTGTCCATAGCATCTCTCTTAATAAAAAACATACTTTTCTCCAAATTAAAGTACATTATTTATTTCATTGATTTAGTTTTTCTCTCTTTTTAATTCTTTTTTTTTTACTCCTCTATTAATCTAGCTTTTACATTATTGTACCCATCTATTAAAGTGCCTATCGAACTACTAAAATATTACGGAGTACGTACATTACTTAATCATCAAGTAAAGTGTCAAATATCTCTTTCAGCCGGTACTAATTGATGTAGTCTTTTTATTTTGAATTATAAAATGATTTATTTCCTCGTAAATTTATTATGAAACCATATTTCATATAATGTACATACTTACGCTAATATCAGAACTGGCGTATAATACACAGTTGAGATTGATGGACAAGCCTAATCGTTTGGATGAGTCTTATATGTGGACTGAAAGCAAACAAGGAGGAGGGAGCGTCATTGTACGCACACTGAGAGATGAAAAAATGGTTATGGATGTTGGCTATGGTGGTATCGTTAATGGTGCACCAGTTTGTATTGCTCCAGATTCTTGTTCGAGCACCAAGCTGTGGTATTTCAGATAATGAAATTCCAATTCGAACTTACGGTAAGCGTACGTGTGTGGCAAATTAAATTTCTTTACTCTATCGTGCATGTCATTTAATATCAATGTACTTTACCCAATCAAAATCCAATTTTTTACGTATTTTCTGTTGGGGTGATTCACCCATTTTCTTACATTTTTCAATTTAGAAAAACTTTTTGTAAAGGATCAGTTTCGCCCACATGCAAGTGTCTCCTTAAAAATCGATCAAAAGTAAACGTAAAAAAATGGATAGATCAGAGAGAGGATGAACTTGCTTATTCCATGAATTGAATTTCCACATAATCGTATTATAAGATCACAACATAAAATTTTATTTGGGTTTTTCCGATGTGTAACCCTGTGTTTTAGGCTATTCTCACGTATACTCCTTCGTGTTTTAAACTCCCACGTATACCCCTAAACTCTATTAATTAACTCCAAACGTGACCTAATCTCATTTAAATGTTAACCTCCGTTAATTACTTGACTTTGCTTGACTATTTTGTTACATGGTTGACTAGTGAACATATTGTATTTACGGAAAATATCAAACTAAGGCAAGCAAATGGAGAAGACGGAGTTTCAAGTTCGAAGGATAGCAAAGAAGGTTTAATTAGCTTAAAGAAGCATATGAATGATTTGGTTTATTTGTTAAAATTTGATGTGAAGTTAAATATGATGATGTCAAAATAGTCAAGCAAAGTCAAGTAATTAACGGAATGTTAACGTTTAAATGAGATTAGGTCACGTTTGAAGTTAAGTAATAGAGTTTAGGGTATACGTGGAATTTAAAACACGAAGAGGTATATATACGGGGAAAAGCCTAAAACACAGGGGTACATATTGGAAAAACCCATTTTATTTTGATCAAGACCTTCGAAATTTGTTGGACGTCCGTAACGTTAGCCAACGAGTATATAATTTTTTTCTTTTTTTAACTTTGGTGTCGTTATGCTACAGGAAATCATTGATGGACTCGACAATAAGACTGTTGGATAATTGGCAGTCGATTAAGTGTATTATGGCTTGGCATAATAAGAAACATTTATGCTAGAGTACCCTGAGTGGCTTTTCGGCCGGTTAACAATGAAACAAGGTTGTTGGATAATTGACAATCTGTTAAGTGAGAGCTCAATTTTAATTTGTGTATTGTTTGTATTATGTGGCGTAAAACAAAGCATCTACATTTTCAGATAGATGAAGTTACTCCACTGGTTCCGAACATTGGTTTATCTATTTCATTTTGGATGTATAATTCATTTGTTTATTTTTCTATTTTAGAAATACAACTAATTTTGAATCTGCTGTTCTACATCTATTATTTTTCACTTGTCAACTAATGATTATGATAATTATGAACGAGGAACAGAAATTCATGAAATCTCAGACGCAAAATCATTGAACAGGCTTGTCGGTAGCTTTGTTCACAAATCTAAAGCCTCACTAAAGTTGGTGATTAGTGGTTACTCGATTTGTTTTCCAAATTACTGGGCTCAAGCCTCCTTCACAATCGTCGTTAATTAATCCACCAAGTCGCGTCTTATAGTCATTTCGTGAGTGACTAACAATGTGTTTCGATTAACAATTTAGGCTAAAACGATAAGGGATTACTCAAAAACAATTCCAAAGACTAAAATAACATAAAGAAAGCAACTTCAGTGTTATAATTTTTATGTCAGAATGTAACTTGGTCAAGTTTCATTATACAGAGTACTCCCTCCATTCAAGTTCAAACACCCCATATACCTTTTTGACATTATTTATATAAGTGGATAATTTTCGAAATTTCTCTCGATGTATGCGATAAAAACATAGGCATGCGGGATCTTGTTTGATTTGTCTTTATTAGTAGAATATAAATAATATCAAATTTTTAGAATTTTTAGTAATGCGAAACTACATATATTGTCGTTACAAAACGTGCGTTGGCAAACG
>JAUEKU010184604.1:0-10089 GCA_032274805.1 Gypsophila paniculata | reverse complement strand
TATCTTTGGTGGACCATCGAAAGGTGACAACTATGTTCAGGGATCAAGCTCTTTTTCAAATTTTTGAGATCTCTCTCACGTCATTGCATGGACTTAAAAATGATGGTAATATATAGAATTTCTTTGTATATCTTTCTCTGTGGAAATACTTTGTCTATGTGTACATCTGGCAGCCTAACAATTTCGAGGTATGTAGCTCAATCAAAATTGCAGGAATTGGCTCTCCAACTTTCTCTACAATGCTTATCTTTTGATTTTGCTGGGATGTCACCTGATGAGACTTCAGATGATGCTGGAGCAATGCAGGTATGTCGAACATAGATGCGGTCAATACCATTAAATTGAGCTGTTCCAATTTTCTGTCTAATTGGCTTTGGTAATTTTCTCTTGTATTTATAACTGGGGGTGACAGTTACCACCGCGGTGGAAATCAATTATTGAGGAACCTTCAACTCTAAATATTTACTTCGAGTATTATGCAGCTACAAGTCCTCCTCTTTCAAAACTGGTAAGTACTCTCACCTTGTCAAGCATCATCATCACGCATATTTTTATTACGATGAAATGGGTTTGTGCTGAAGTTAGCCTATTAATCGGAACCTTGTGACCACTATAGATTCGGGGGATTATATCTGAAGCTAGCAGAGGATTGAATTTTCGAGTGTTATCTGGGTATAAGTAGGATAGATCATCATAATAAATGAGATTCTTTTCCTAAGTCAGAGGCACTACTATCTTACCTTTGCTAGTATATAGCGTGTCAGAACCTTGAATTGTCTGATTGACATATGTCTATAGTATTTTTAATGTGTATGATCCCTCTCATTTGGGTGTCATGGGGTGACTTGATGAAGGGCTTCTTCCAAGTAACTTTGTCTCCATCTGCATGACTGCATCTGATCTCTCAACCATAGACCCCTTGCGTGTTGGATGAAAAGTTGAGATTTGTGTTTGATGATCAGTTGAGATTTGTGTTTCTTGTTTATAAATCTTATTGAAATGGAAGGTTCTTCTCTTTAATCTGACATGAATAGCTGAAATTTCATGTTTAAGTCTCTGGATTGTCTGGTGCTGCTGGCTACCACTAGAAGATCATTATTTACAAGCAATGAAACGAGGATGCACTTTTTTACTTCTTTGATGATGGGTACGAAGGACATATTGGAAAAGGGGAGAGGTGAGTTTGATTATAACTTGTGTTGCTGTCTTCATATTTTCCTTTTTTGCTTTACGCAGACGTCATTTAATGTTCTTTTTTTTTTCTTTTTTTGTTTTTTTTTGTTCTGATTCCTATGATCTCATGTTATGAGTAAACTTCCGTACTAACTATGCTAGCATGATAAGATGTTGTATGCCCTCGGAAAAGTTCTCTAGTCTTCTCGCAGAACCAATATTTGAAATTTTCCAAATGTGAGGCGATACTAGTTTTGTGTTACGTATTTAACACGGGATTACTTGAGGATTTGCGTGGCAGGTGGATAAAAAGGCCTTTCAAAAACTGACCCAACCTATAAAACCGACCTGACCAGACCTGTTTTTGGGGTCTATCCCGTAAATTTTTCGTGCGACTTGACATCACCCAAACCTGAAATGACCGTAAATGTTGGGGTCAAGATCTATCCGACCTGTGACTCGAACCTTAAATCCGATAGATAGGCTTTCAGTCTTCTCTTTTATCAGGCTGTGCTGAAGCACGATAGTGAACTGATTAGATAGGGAATATGTTCTTTGTCATGCTATCTCTCTCACGCTTGAAGAGTTTGTACAGAACATGGACAAAGTTTTGTGTGAAGCTTGTTATCATATCTGGAAAAGTCTATGGATTGTTTCCTCTTTCCCCTTTCTCTACTCTAATGGAATTAATTATCCGGACATAAATCTTACATTGCTGCTGGCACAGGTCTTAATGATCATGATAACTACCATGGATTTTGCCGTCTCCTTAGTCGTTTTAAAGCTCATTGCCAGGTATATATTATTATTCTTTACCTGAATGTTGTATCTTTATCTGTGTTTAAAATTGTTGCCTGTTCTGCATGTCACCTTAAAGCATGTTGAAGCTTGTTTGTCTTTTATTAGTCCTAATAACAACTATGACACCTTTTAACAAGTAATAAGTGATATTATCAATTTATCTATTAAATGTCACCAAAGAGGGTGACACTCATAAACAAAGAGGGTGGTCACCTTTAGTCATAAAAAGGCCATGACGTGTACGAGCGTTGTACACAAGACTTACTCATTCTGTTATTATATACTACCTCCGTCCTGGTCAATTGTTAACGTTTGGTATTTGAGGGTTTATACATGATACAATTAACCCTTATTTTTTTTGTGGATTAATACAAATTTAATATAATGTACATATAAATGAGCATGTTATAATGACTTCCGTGTATTACGATACTTTGTATTTGTTTTTATAGTTCATCTTATTTTGCATTTGGTTTTGTATCAAAACTGAAACGTTGACAATTCACTGAGACGGAGGGAGTAATAGATTGCAAAAAAATAATGGGAGTATTGTATCTAATAAAGGAGTAAATGTTAGGTAGTTTTTGACAGATAAACTCATATACTCGAAGTTGGATGCAAATATTTCGGTATTTTTAAACTTTTTAATACGTTTAATATTTTTGCGGTTAATCTTTGACCACAAAATATCAATAAATAAAGGATTTCTGGTCTACCATGTCAAATTTTCTGCTATATAAAGGGCTGCCTAAACAGCAACATTTGGCTGATATGTGACTGATAAAGCTGATATATGACCGGTACAAAGCTAATACGGCCAATTTTAGATTGATATTTTATATATGACCAATACAAAATCGAGCCACAATAAACCAATATTCTGCACGCGTAAAATTTTCGTAATTAGATGCCTTGATTTACGACTTAACCTTGATTTGTTATGATCATACATGGTGAGTGTGTTGAGATATTAAATAGAAAGAAGAGCAAACGTAAGTCGGTATGTAAAAAATTGCCGTCGATGAATAATGGTTGGTCATGGGTAACATGGGGAAGTGTCTGGTTCATTGACTAAGTGTGTACTGTTAATCCTGCTTTATTATCGTCACATATTGTTGTATTAGCTGATTTTATCAAATGCAAGTATTTTTAATTTTCGTTCTCAGTTGGGTTTGACAATTTCCTGTAACTTTGTAGTTGTAATCATTGTGGTTCTTCTGTCAGTTGCTGGAGCCTTTGATGGTTATTGTTCTTCCATGTCATATATTTTGTATGATCTGGTTGTGAAAGATGATGGATTCATAATATGGTGGATTACATACTTTCTTGGATATTGTACTTAAAAAAATTCCAACAGATGTCAGAGATGATGAGCATGGAAGGCTACAATGCATGGATATGCTTAGTATCGGAATTCACACTCACATCGTTAAAGTCATGGAAGGTAATTGCTTTTCGATACATATTTGTCAAGATTGCTTTTCGATACATATTTGTCAAGATTGCTGCATGAGTTTACTTACCCTTTACATTCACTTTCCCCATCCACTCACATACATGCTTAAAACATGGACTGAATTTACAACTTTCTTCTCTGTCCTTCGACAATTATGATTTGTCTTTTTTGTGTTTCAGTGGGCCAGCAATAGTGTTTATTACCTTCTTGGACTCTGGTCAAGAATGGTTCAATCTTTACCATATTTGAAGGGTGATTTCCCTGGTATTGTACGTCTAGATGAGTTTGTGCCTAAGATTTTGGAAGGGTTCATATCTACCCGTTTTGATTTCGTACAGGTTGGGATTCTTTTGCTAATGTAGATTCTGGTTTCTGGTCTTGAATAACTTCCAATGCTTTTTTTAACGAAATTGTTGGTGTGCATTGGACAGACTGAATTTTCAGACGACCTTGCAGAAGATCCTCTTGATAAGATTGACCTGATGCAGGATCAACTTGATTTTTTCCCACACTTGTGCAGATTGCAGGTTTGTGCTCATACCAATAGGTTTTTTCTTTTGACCCAGATCAGCCAGTAATGGCAATAAATATCAATATGGGTTTCAAGTTTTACTACAACACTTGTTTTGAGCTGGCGGTATTTTCGGCGCAAAGACTGAGTGTAGGCTGATTAGGAGATCAACACAGAAATCAATATCTACTATCGTGCTGATGCTCGCCCACTATAGCTGTCTGACTGATTTGATTGTTTCATATCTTCTTTACAGTATGGACGCTGCAGTACTTATTTAACGACTGTTATGGATCCTATATTACAAGATTATATGGTATTGCCTTGTTTACACTGAATTCTCCACCTTTTTGGACCTGGCTTGATCGTTGAATAATTGCTGTGATTGCCTTACTTAGGAAGGTGCCATACAAGATCGCTTAAGCACCAATGCTTTAGAAACCAAGCTTGCATGGATGGTGCATATGATTGGTTCCATCCTAAGGATAAAGGACTCTTCTGGGTACTCGTCATTATCTCTAGTTTCCTGATGGAATTCTGTTTTTCACATATCTTACTTCACCAGCTTTCTTTGTTTGAACATTGTTTTTTGCTTTGCAGTGGTCATTCGAGTGAAATTATTGATGCAGAACTATCAGCGCGTGTTTTACGATTGATAAGTGTCATGGACTCTCTACCATATGTCGAGGTATATTTTGTATAAGTCCCTGTTTAACTGAGGTCTCATCTTAACTAGGTGTTTTAATATAAGGAATAGGTACAATTGTGCTATTCACAAAACAGTACTTGGACAATCTTGTGTCGACTCCAGCCTCCTTCAAGGCTGAGAATGGCAGTAAGATTGTGGCATAATGTTTCCTAGTATTTCTCACTTCATTGCTAATGTTGATTATTTACCATTGCTTAGCATTTTATCGACAGTTTGTGTGGTTACCCCTTACTTTCCCTGTCGTCGCAACACATCTGCTTTAATTTTATTGTGGTTTTCTTATTCAGTTACATTGTTTTTTTTTTTGTGTCAAAAGATAATTTAATGACTTGCTATGGAGTGTTTACTGCTCGTTTCCTGTTTCGTTCTTCGATATGGAGTTATTGACCTACACCCACATAATTATATTTAAATACAATTTTTGTCTGCTTTGATTAGAGATATGGTGAACTTAGCAGGAAAAGACTTGATCTTGCCGTTTTGAGTTTCTTTGAGTCCTTCCGGAAGACATGCATTGGTGACCAGACAATGCATTCTTCTAAGGTATGTCAATGCTGTCGGTAAAATCGTTCTAGAGTTGTATTGCATCTCAATTTAATAAAAGTTTGTTTCTTGAATAACTTCAGTAGTACTGGTTTCTCATTTTTTTTCCTTGCAGCAGTTATATCTTCGATTATCTGAGCTCCTTGGACTACATGATCATCTTTTGGTTCTAAATGTGATGATACAAAAGATTGCTACAAATCTTAAGTGTTATTCGGAGGTATGATTGGAATATTTACTTAGAGACACTGATCAAATTATTCAAACTTTTATGGTAGTGGGCGCGCGGCGGGATTGAGTTTTTGGATTGCAAAGTATGTGATAGAGTTCACTTCTGTTGTGCTCTTTCTTGCAGAGTGATGAGGTTCTGGAACAAACGCTGATCTTCTTCCAAGAGATGGCATCAGGGTTGCTCTCTGCTGCTCAACTGGATCTAGAATTTTAAATATTTTATAGTCCAGTTTGCTCTACTAAGTTATGGTGTCAACATTGTGTAGGTACATGACGTCAAAGCTACTACTAAAGTTGGACGCTCTTCAGTATATTACGGTGAACCACAATGTAATGAGATTGTTCCTAGTTCCCTCCCCATCCTCCTCCTTTTCATTTTTTTTTTCCAGCTTTCCTAATTGCTCTAAGTCCTCTCTCCCGTTCCCTCCTTGATCATCTCCCAATCCCCACATGTACACTTATTTAGAATAGATATGTCCTTATAGGCTTATACATAAATTTTTGCCCGATTTTATGACGGTTCAGGGTTCCTGCTATGATTGGTGTTAATTCTGTTGTGTTTTGGTTACTTCTTTGGCCAATCAGAGGCAATTTCGTTTCCTGGAAGACTATAAATCTCGTAAGAGGACAAAGTTCTATCACACCATCGGCTTGTTGGTGTTCATGGAAGATAGCCTCATTAAGTTTAGGCGATCAATGGACCCTTTCTTACAGGTATTCACGGAGTTTCCAATGATGGTTCATATGTTATCATTTCTGTACGAGTGCATTAAAGCAACTAATGATTCTCAATAGACCATCGTGCTTCTAATGGTTCCATCTCTATTTTACTGTGACTGCTTCAGCAAAACATCTTACCAATCTTGTATACAACTTTATTGATGTTGATTTCATTTCAGGTTCTTGTCAGCCTTGAGTCGACATCTGATCAAGTATTCCGTAGTGAAACCGTGAAATGTGCTTTAGTGGGTTTGATGCGTGATCTAAGAGGAATTGCCATGGCCGTCAACAGGTTGTATGCTAACATTATGGAGAGTTCTGGGTGGATTATGAGTTTCAGCCTTTTTCATTGTAAAGTAAAAATGGCTCATTTTCTCTTAACTTATTTCAGTCGCAGAACGTATGGGTTTCTTTTTGACTGGATATACCCAGCGCATATGCCACTTCTTTTGAGAGCTATTGTGACTTGGGCTGATACTCCCGAGGTACCGAGCTTTTCCCTTGACCTTTTTGAAGGTCCTAAATTTTGTTGAGTACTTTTCATAACTTATACATCTATTTCCTGATTAATGGAATGTATTTGTTATTAGACCTTGTACAAATATTTCTTGCGTGTTGATAAGATGCTGGTGCTTTGGGAAAATATTAGGTTAACTTAGCACTCGAATCCTGGCCATTGGAATTTGGATAGCATTTTAGATATTTTGATTATGCGATGACTTAAGTTTTGTTTGTTTGCTTTTATTTCATGACGATTTTCGTGGAGATTCTCATTGTTCTGATCTTGAAGATTTCAGTACTTATCATGTTTGCTTCACACTTCCTTTCATCTGGTTGAGCATTGAGTTCATTATTCACACCTTGTTGGCCTTAATTTTCCTAATTTGTATATTCACTTTGCCCTTCCTGTTGGCAGTTTGCCTTTCTTAGCTTTTTTATAACTTCCATCTTCCATTCTATGATCCTACTCTGATATTGACTCCACCCACAGAAATAATAGTTTGTTGATCTTGAGTTCCTGATTAACTTAAAACTATTACTCCGTGATCGACTTCTAGTTCATCAATTTTGGTCGATATGAATTTGACAGGGTTTCTAATTTGTATACTTCGTATTTTGTTAGAAAAATAAAAGTAGGATCTATTGACAATCATGAAGCGAGACTGGATAGTGCATATATATTCCTGCCATTCTGGCCTATAGATTGGTTTTCTTTTTTGATTAAATGGGAAACCACAGGGGTACAGAAAACCGAAAACGAGAAATGAATAATGATAAATGGGTAAACCTTAAGCCACTTTCATGCTCGAGTATAATGGTAATGGTATACTTTATAAGAAAAAAGTGCAGGAACTTATGGCTTGAGAACTTAAGAAATAGGAATTTAAACTTCTAATACATCATGCTATAACAAAAAAATAAAAAAAAACAACCAAGGAATGTAAGACTTCAGTGGTAAACTGCTAAAGATAAATTTGAGAACTAACTGCCTTTAAGAAATGACAATCTGGTATATGTATCCAATATCAATGACATTGAAATTTGCTTGATCTGTTCTCTTAAATTCTGAATGGGAGTTACCTGATTTCATTTAAGAAATGGCAATCTGCTGTATATATTTATGTGTATTGTATGCACTTTAGTACACATTGCAATGTCAATATGACATTGTTAATCACTAATGCCTCAGGTGATCAACCCGCTGCTGAAATTTGTTGCGGAGCTGGTACTTAACAGATCCCAACGGATTACTTTTGATCAATCATCAGTCAATGGGATACTGCTTTTCAGAGAAGTTAGCAAGCTTCTTGTAGCCTATGGATCTAGAATTGTCAACATTTCTTGTCAAAATGACGTCTACA
Organism: Gypsophila paniculata; assembly: GCA_032274805.1. NCBI lineage: Eukaryota > Viridiplantae > Streptophyta > Magnoliopsida > Caryophyllales > Caryophyllaceae > Gypsophila > Gypsophila paniculata. The sequence goes on along the minus strand of JAUEKU010184604.1, from coordinate 2,083 downwards.
CAGCTAAATACAAAGGAATATGGGTGTCACTGGTTATTCTTGCAAGAGGTACGTGCTGAATGCGCAACCTTCTCTCCAGGCAACTCTGTGGAAGAACAACCTTAAATAAATACGTTGTATATAGCAGACATCGCACTACCTCTTGTAGTGCTTGGTGAAGTCAATATGGACGTGACATTAGGATTTGCCTTGAATTACCTAATTCTTGTGTAGAGGCTGGGTCATTCTTCAAATGACACTAAAATATTTGTTTAAGGCATAAGCGAACCTTAAAATATTTGCTGCACACCATGGGCATTATAGTTTATGTATGCATAAATGACACTAGCTCTGCATGTTCACGCGTCACTAGAGCTAAACGGTCCAATTAGTTCTCCTACTTTCCTTGTGAGTCAACAATGTATTTTAAGATTTTTTGTTGATTACATGATTGAATGTTATCTTTTGTTTGTGAATCACAGCCATTCATGGAAGTTATGTCAACTTTGGTGTGTTTGAATTATATGGTGACAGAGCTCTTGCTGATGCTCTTGATATTTCTTTGAAGATGATACTGTCAATTCCTTCTGCGCACATGTTAGCATATAGTAAGGTATGCCACTTTTCCTGTCCTGTGAAAAATCTTTTGTTTGCATTTTGTCTTGCTCAAAGTATCTTGTTTTGTTGCATGGAATTAATATTCTTCTTGACGATATCTTCTCATCTGCAATGTTGTATAGATTATTTACTGTATCATTGTGTAATAGTTTTGTCACCTTCTCTGAATTTAAATACTCCGTATTGCTGCTCTAAATTGGAACAGCATTGTTCTTATTCCGCCATTTGCCATTCTCACTGTTCCGTGGCGTTGTTAGTTTGTTGTGAACTATTACAGTGTACTATTGCTATCAACGGAAGAATTAACTGGCGAAAAAGTACTTTTTTTTTTTTACTGTTTGGGCAATTTCATGACATCCAGCTATTTTCCCAAATTAACTTTATGATGTAGACGACCGACCCTATCGAGGGTCAAATGACTCTATCGGCTATATTCCTCCATTTTCTTCCCATCAGCTGTCCTTTTTTTCCCTGAATAACCTTGCTTTGAATGAGCACAAAGATGGATTTGTGAATGAGAAATGCAAGTGTCCTAGTTTCATAAGAATCAATGTGATAATGGCCGATAAGTCTAGTGGACTAATCCCCCTTGATCAATAAAAACACAATTCATCATTTACCAAAAGCAAAGAAATCTTACTTCAAATCCCCTTCGGAAACAGGAAAAACTATTTGTAGTTGATGATTACTACCAGTAGTACCTCCATTCTGTCCTTGGTAAGTTTCTTAGATAAGGCAGGCACTTTTACTAACTAGCTCGTTTTATGCAAAAATTGCAAGTTGTGGGCAAAACAGAGTGAACTTTTTATGTTTGTCGGTTGAACTTGTAGCCATATAAGCCTTTCTGCTAAAGACCAAGTAGTAGCACATAAGGATGTCGTAGGCTGATAAGGTTGGGATGATTGAAGTTGTTGTAGAAGAGAGAAAAGTATGAGAGAATGTTGTTGGTGTTGGTTACACAGGAAGCAAATGATGAAGAAAGTGGAAGACGAGTCGGGGAAGAGGAGTCGAGAGAAAATTGGGAATTAAAGAAAACAGGAAATGAAGTAAACTAGGATATGATAAGTGGTTAGTTTGTTGTTTAAGTGGTGTTAAATTTGATCAGTAAGCTGCATGTTGAATTGAGAAATCAAGTTAGGGTTTTAAATCGCTAAAAAATGTTGTGCAAGGTGGCTAATGCGGTCATATTAGTCACCTCGTAATGTTCTGGCCGGATCTTTCCCTAAGTAGCATATTGTAAAAAAAGTACTCCATAATAAGGGTAGCAGGTACCAAATTTTCTCTATTATTGTTGATGTACATGTTGTAGTGTAATGTAATTGCTTACTAGGGGCTGATAACAAGTATTGAACCCAGAATTTTATGGTTTCAGGTCGCCGAGGCCTATTATGGTTTTATGGACATAATACTGGGAAGGTACATCAACTTTGCTTTAGACCTTGATGGAAGCTCTTTCGAGTATATTGTCAGATCTTTCCTCTCAGGC
>JAUEKU010184593.1:0-10092 GCA_032274805.1 Gypsophila paniculata | reverse complement strand
TCTCTCATACCTCCTCGAGCAGAGATGCCTTTTCTCCAGGGCTCCCAAGATATAATGATACAACCAGCATTCGGAGAGACATGGGGAGCAATTCATAGCTGATGTCTTAAAAAGATTCGACTGTCAGTTTATACCCATCAAATTCTTTTGTTTTACTACTTGTCCATTCAATAGTTGCATCGTCAAACCGTTCAGTGAATAAATTTTGAAACAGCGTTCAGCAAACGATTGTTCTGTAGTTTAGGCATCAGAATCTACTGCTGATGTACCTTTAATAGTTGTGTATAGACTGGAATATATGGAACATCTGTTTGTTCATTTCTCTAGCATTTCCTATTGTCATCAAGTCACTGTGCTTTTTGTTTTAACCTCTAAGCAAACTATCCGTCACCTCTGGTGCTTGAGTTCAGGCAAACCCGAATTTGTTATTTCAAGACGCGATGAGGGCCGTCCATTGTTCTTAAAGGCATGTTCACGTGGCACTAGTACACAACGGTTCCACACAGTGAACATTTCTCATTTAAAGACCACTCTCAAGCAGAGGACTATAAGATTTCAATTGCGTGTTATTAAAGGCGCTTCATCATTGTTAAATCACTTGTTCAATAGTCGTCCGACCAACTTACTTCACTCAATATTTTGCTTATTTTACACGGGAAATTTGCGGATGAAAAGTTCATTGCACTCTACATAATTGGTATAATTAGGCTGAATCAATTTGCTGCTCCCTAGCATGTTATCGATGGATTTTTATGTCCTTATCCGTCTTTTAACAACAAATTCAACGATATGATTTTCATAGAAAGCACCTAATGTGAAATAAAACAACACAAATATAATGTCAAAATTATTGATACTGCAGAAAATCTCTATTGTCGGACGCAAGCTTCACAAAATCTTGTATCAACCCAACTGACAGTCTATCAGTACGACTTTCCGCAATGTATTAGGCTCCCACACCCGAGAAAGAGGCCGAATATTGCTGCACTTCCAACAGTTGTTTGCCCTATGTACCTGACCTTCAATAGTCCCGGGATCTACAAGATTCAAGCAAATTCCAACTAACGAGTGAGATGACGCCTTAAATACGGTTCAATGTTTTGAGACAGAAGAGTTTTTTGATAAACATGTTCTACATATATCACTCTGCTGAAAACACAGGTCCCACTCCATCGAAAATACAAACACAAGACGAAATATGACAATCATTTCTGGCTATTAGTCTCCAATCCTCCAATTTCCGACTTGGGTAGTTAGTATCTACAGTAAGTCAAATATATCTATTACGAGAATTCTTAGTGAAAATTCTAACTAGAATCACATAGCCACAACGTAAAATGCGACCAAGTTTTCAAGGCTTGAAGGTTGTCGTGTCGGCAACTTGAGGCGGTATCTACCAAGCTTATGGACACAACCACTGATATAAAGCCCAGGAAATAAATTTTGAGACCAATCTCGAAACCAAGATTTAATTCCATAGGCTTCCTTCGGTTTAATAATTCTTAAAAGCCCCTTGTGAAAGAAGTTTCAGCATATTTTTCAAGCAATATTGTGTCAAGCAGATCCTCATTTGCAAATAATCAAATGCTTCAAACTTTAACATCGAAGACACAACGTAAAAAATCGATAATTGATGAATAATGCAGAAACAACAGTTGGCATCAGGCTTTGGTTTCTACGTTCATACGTTCTCAACCTTTCAGCTCTACATATGTTTTCAATGTGTTATGGTCATGCACAAAAAAACAATCCACAACCAATTTACAGCATTTCAAATACAAAGTCAAATAACACCTAGCTGGTCATTTTGGCTAAAAACAGTGCTTTAGTGCTCCTCTAGCCCTCGCCTCAATATGCACTGAAGACGTTTTTCAACAAATGAGGCTGGTCAAGCCATCACACACGAATGGGTCAACCTTCTTACAATATCAAAATAAGTGAAGCTTAACCCAACAGGAGTCAGAACTAGAACCCAAATCGGAAATCTTCTGTCAGTAGTGCTACTGCTAGACAGCCAGTACATTCAATCCAATCGACATATCTCATCAGTCACCATCACGAACCTTGACCAACCATAATTCAGTATATTTAGGGGAATTCTCTCTAAAATAACTCCACTTTTATACTTTAATTATTGTTGCATAATCATTGCCAGTGACAACTTATGAAAGACACACCTACAATTTTGGAGACTTAGTCCTTGACTACAAGCATTTTTCTATCGTTGAACCATGATGTACTACTATCTTACAACTATATATAGTTAAAAAGAGTGGTGTTGCTCAAGAGCACCTGATTGGTTTTACATGCAAGTTAACTACCGAGTAATTTTAATCTTGGAGATTATCAAGAACTAAAACAGACAAACCATGTTATCGTCCTCGATTTTAATTATACCACATGAATCCAAAATAGAAAGGAGGATTTGGCTGTCTAAAAGACATAATAACATGCACCTGAACTTATAACCACAAGGCAGGAAGGAATAGAAAGAGGAGGATTAGTGTGACGACGAAGATGGTTAGAGCCCGTCAATCCATCTCGAGCCCATATATATAACTAATAATTTCAACCTTTTCGAAGTTCATTCTGTGAAGAAAAAAGGGAGCCACAAAGGCAAATAAAACTCTAGCAGACGTACTATACTACTATCCATCATTGCAGAGGTCAACCATCACTACAAACAAACAAATGTTGGTAACATGACTTATAGATGCTATAACCTATAGATGCTATAGTGCCATCGGAAGTAGGAGCGAAATATTCTAGAACAATGGCATACGTCACGCAGCAAATCATATACTAACATGATTGATTGTTAAGGCCTAAGAACAAGCAAAGCGAGATTTATACCATTACATATACGGTCATTAGAAGTTGGACACCAATATTCAAGGAGACAATCAAGTAATCACATGTCAATTTAAAACTAAGACTGTCAACAAAGACAACAACACCCCAATGTTTCAAAGGCTCCCACCATAGAGGGATATAAAGGAGTCAAACATACACTTGTGCTAAAATATAGGGAGACGTTTCATCATGACCCACGATGAATATAGCTTTAGGTAATGTATCAATCGCCTCCACTTCACAATATAAAAAGCACAGTCACAACAGTCATAAATCTTCATTACGACAATTTCATAAACAATTTGCATCACCGACAATCTGAATATACACGGTGCTCTACAATAGTGCAGTAAAAACAACTACACATAATTGAAATGTAAATCTTACCTTGCACCTTACTGCTTCATAAGTTCCATAAACAGCACCTATACAAGAAGAACACATTTCACCACCAATAATTTCACATAAAAAAGGTTCAAAAAATAAATCCAGTAGGATTAATTTCAATAGGCAGCTCTGATCATAATATTCAGGCGCATAAGAATACAGGATACCAATTAATATTACAATACTTCTTTTCTATTTAGCTTAATTCACCCTTTCTCTTTAGCAGTGCAAGGAGTAGATCAGCTTGTATGGTTTGAGGTGCTCTCAAGCTTGTGTAACAAAGGAATGCTAATGTTATCGAGTAATATTCAAAGATATTAACAATGTTTAACACCAGTTAGAACCAGCTCAAAAGATAACAAAGATTTTTATTGCTACATCCACGATTTTCTATACGTGAACCATATCCAGACTACCACCTCACTTCTCAAAGAATTACTTGCTATTCAACCAGGAATGGTTCCATGGACACATCTCCCATTTAATCACTTGCTCCCTCGCGCAACTTCGTGCTGTGTGCGAAACATTTGTTTAGAAATTCCCAAATCTAGATTTGAAAACTACTCATCAAACTTTGATTAGCCTATTTCGAGTAATTTTGACCAACAACCACAAATACAAGTATTAGGTTATTCCTTTTTCGTTATTTAAAATTATAAACGTCGCGGATAAAAAAAAAAACTCAACTTTGACAAATCACAAACCAACTCACTCAACTCTACACTGAACAATTTCTTAGTCATCAACATTAAACTCAAATCAACGGTCAACACACACTAATAAAAAAAACCATCAAAAATTTACATTACTTCCAAGAAGTTGAAAAAAATAATCCGATCACAAAATGCAATTAACATCACCTTGGTGCTGAAAAACGTCATCTACCATTGAAAAGAATATGACTTTCGCTTAATATATTGACCAAAAACATAATGAAATTAGGGCTGCAAAGGTCATAAACTCACCGATAGCACCGCCGACAGCACCGCCAACGGCAACACCTGCACCAACCCTAGCAAGACAGCTGTCTCTAGCCATTGATGAAGATATCTTTTGCTACAAGTTAAGTTTCTCTTTGTTAATCAAATGGAAAATTTCACAAAAAACTACGACAAACCACCGTAAACACTACCAAAAATACAAAGTAAAATCTTCAATTTCAATTTTAATTATTAGACAATTAATTCTAGTCACCTTCTTAGTGAAGCCCGGAATTAAAGTTCATTCCTTTGATACAAAACTACGACTATTGACATAAAACTAGTCAACTACTTTGCATATCGGCCTCTTGAAATAAATTAGAAGAAATAGAAGAAGAAGAACAACAAAACTTACCAGAAAAGGCTATGATGGGGGATGAAGATGGAGAGTTCAGTTTAGTGGAGATGTTTGCAAGAGCAGAAGAAGATTGATTTAGGTTTGAATGGTGTTTTATTTTGTTTTTCCTAAAATAAAAAATTAAAAAAAAATTATTTATTTTATTTAGGTTTTAGTGTTTTACTATCTAACCGAGAGTATACGGTTATACTTATACGTTATACATAGAGCTAGCCAATTCAACTAGTCAACTCGGCCAGGCTCATCAATTAGGCTTCAATTTGTGAGGCTTGGCCTGGCCCGTCAAAATCCAATCTAGTCCCCCTCAAACAAGGGCCCGGTTCGGCTCATTTTTTTATGACTTGGTCCGTCGAGCTCAAATTTTTTTAATTTTTTTCATTATTTTATAACTAACGAGTCGAGTTCGGGTTGAGATTTAGTCGACTCGGACCCGACACCCCCAAAAGACCAAGTCCAGGTTGAGCAAAAAAGGTCCAGCCCGTCAGCGAGTCGGCCCGCCCAGCCCGTGACCAACTCTACTTTATACCTTATATGTATATATAATCAAGATCCTATGAGGCACCCGATTTGGTAAGGCCAATGGACTCATCACAGTAGTTCATCATAAACATATTAACGACTGAAATGAGATTGCTTTGATCTCTATCCAACGCCCCCAAATCACTCTCCCTCACCACTCCCCGCGTCTTAACAAACATGTTCTTAATTCTTGTTCTATTTCTTTCATGCTTTCTAAATGATATGCTATGCTTATAAAGCAGTAGGAAAAGGTTTATAAAACATACTTTGAAATAGGTATAAAATATATTAAGTTCCTTCAAGAAAAATCCTTTGAAAATCCGTCTTTAAAATGCAAAAACCGACTTGAAATATGTATGTGTGTGTCTCGGTTTTTATGAGACAAATTCTAGATTTTTGTAAGTTCATTGGAAAGAGTTTCTTTGAGAGAATTTTAGATTTTGTAAAAAGAAATGATTTTGTAAACCGACTTGAAATATGTATGTGTGTGTGTCTCGATTTTTATGAGACAAAATTCCAGATTTTTATGAGTTTATTTGAGAGAATTTCAGATTTTGTAAAGAGAAATGAGTGAGTGAATAGTGTACTATTTATAGGCAAAGATTGGTGGAAAATAATTCCCACCAACTCATGTATAATTCCGGTCAAAACAATGAAATGGGGAGATGTATTTCTCCTCATTCTTTGTTCCAATTTAATTAGATTATTGAATAAATTTTGCATAAGAAAAATATGGGAAAGGCAAATACAATTTACCATGCAAAATTATTTGTGTCAAAATAATAAATATGAGTTGAAAATGAATTGATCAAAGTACAATGTAACCGGGTGGTAGATGAGTGTATTAGGAGGATTTTTATCACTTGTTTTTATTAAATGATTCATGAAATAAAAACCTCTAATAAATATGTTTGAAATATATAAAAATCAGATTTTATTAAATACAAAATGATGTAATTAAATGGATGAACAAAATAATTCAAACAATTTATATGCATGTGTGTGTGTGTGTGTATGGACCGTGATAGGTGTCCATGCATAATACATTTATTTTCTTATTTTTACTCAATGGTTAATAAAATAAAACCTCTAATAAATATATTTGAAATGAAATTCTAAATGTACCAGAATAATTTAATTAAGTGAATAAACAAATAATCAAAACATGTATATACATGATGTACCAAACGTGTGGACTAATTATGCACAAGTAAATTATTCTCTTATTTTTATCTTAATTATTCATTGAAATTATTTATAATAAAATAAATTTAAATGAGTAATTAAAATAAATATAATTTCATATTTACACATAAACAATTAAGCAAGTATCGAAACAAAAATCATATGCGCATAACTTAAATATTAAATGAGCTCACTTGATCTAACTATAGCTTTAAATATTATAACTCGTACTTTAAATGATCTAACTATAACTTTATATGTTACTACAATAGTTTGAGCTTTCTAAAAATATATTTTCTAAAAATAGACTTACTATAAATAGGCTTTCTAAAAATAGATTCCAAAAATCTGAAACATATGTTACTCCATACATATTTTTGTGTGAGAGATCGCACAACATATTTTTTATGTATCATATCATTAATAGACCTATTTCTTTAACTTTTAAGGGTTTTTGTCAAACACCACCTTATAAAAAAAGTGTTTTGTGAAACACCACTTTAAATAAATTTTTTTAAGGTACCTTTAAAAACAATAAATTGTAAAACACTACCAAATGGCCGAAAACTGACATTTATTAAAAACAACTCCGACCTTATTATGCTCACATGTGCATCTCCACTTGCCCTTCCTAATTTCCTTCCAATTCTTTGCCATATATTCTTTTCAAGCCATTTTTCCATTTATTTTCACTTTATTCTTTTATTTCTTTTCACTTTTGTCTTCTCTTTCTTCCCTCTTGTCTTCTCTCCTCCCTATGTTCACTAAACAATCAATCCAACAATGTACTCTAGTATCTACGAGTCCACATCCGGACAATTTGTGAAATGTCGATACGGTTTCCACCCCCAACATACTCAGTCACCCACTTTTTATTAGTCACAAACTGAAATAACAAAACCAAAACACAATTACACAAAACGAAGCAAGTAATTATTTTTACTAGAAAATAGCTTTCGTTTAAGGCAAGGATCTAGCTGATTGCGTACATCAATGAAGGCGACACGACTTCCCAGACCGACCTGTTATACCGCGGAGTCATTGTTTGGTCGTTTTGTGTCCATATTTGGTGGGATGGTTTTGGTTTTAAGGAAGTGGGTTTCTCTCTCTACCTCAGTACAAATGTGGAACGGTAGGATGAATAATTTGATGTATTACCCATTATTTGAATGATTAAAAATCTAAGGAAAAACCCTAGATTTGATGAAGGAGATGAATGAATTGGGGGAAATTTGGGGAAGAGATAAGAGTTTTAAAGGGTGGTTATCTTTATAATCAAGGGGAGGTTTAGAGCAAATAAGGATTTAAGAAATAGCACACATGACACTATAAAGTATCAAGTCAACGCCGGATTTTTTTTTTAATTTGGTCAAACTCCGACAATTTGGTACTCCCTCCATTCAACTGCATTTTGTGCATGACATTATGTCACAAATGCCAATATCGATTTTGAAATGTTAATATTTTTAATTAGACATTATAAAAAATTATAAAAAAAATATGACATAAATATTGTATTTAAGAAGACGAATCAAATAAGATCACACATGACTATATTTTCACTTATATATTGCTCATAATATAGAAGATTCTCTTAGCTCACAAATAGTGTCACATATATAGTGTAATGTACAAAATGGAGTTGAATAGAGGGAGTACCATTTAACAATTTTTATTTTTTAAAGGTAGTTAAATGCCGAAAATTTTTTTAAAGGTAATGTATCACAAAATGCCTTGTATTAAAGGTGATGTTTGACAAAAAAAAAAATCCAACTTTTAACTACTTATTTTATAGGAAAATTTGTCAAAAATAATCTCATCTTTCTCACATCTTCTCAAAATAGTCCAAACTTTCAATATTCTTGAAATAATCCCACATTTGAGGGTATCTTCTTAAGATGGGTCATTTACTAATTTATAGTCTTTAATATAACACTTAATCAAAATTTTAGTGACTAATTTAATATGATGTGAATAATTAGGGAGAATGATGAGTAATGGTTAAGAAAATGAGATTAATAAAAATTAGTTTAAACTCATAAAAATAGAAAAATTTAACAAGAATAAACCAACCTATTGTCGGTCTTCTATAAATATATCAATCTTTAGTTTAATTCTAAATAAACTATCCTATTATCCCTCTCTTCCAATACTATACCGACTTCCCTGTTACCTCTAGTTCCGGTCACCTTTTTCATTAAACCCCTTATTTCTCCTTCCTTCCATTACTTCTTTCCTTCCTTTACTTCTCTCCTTTTTCCTCCATTACTTTTTTCCTTTCATTTATTCACTCCCCTCTTTCCTTTCATTACTTTTCATTAACAGAATTCATCAGATGCCCTATATTATTCTTGTTTGGTTGGTCCATCTACTGACAACACTCATCCCCCGCTCATTGTGCAACGCTCATTTGTCTGCACAACGACCTTATAATCACGTCACACCCGAAATGCAAGGCCTTAAGGTGGGGTTGGAGATATATGTAAAAGAGATACAAAGATCACAACGTCAAAATGGGAAAAAGTTACATAAGTTTCAACTTGAAAAGAAATATCTCTGTTTTGGAAGGACACTACTAACATAATTGACTTTCTCAGTTTAGGCAATCTATTAGTTGCATTCTTATTTCTATTGGCTAGAGTTTATCTTAGGTTATTTTTAGGTCTTGTAAAAGCTGTATATACCCTCTCCTATATATAGTTGATGGTATTTTGTAATAGAATAGACAAGAAAACATAAAAACAGAAGAGGCGTTAAATCTCTGTTACTTCCACAAAAATACTTGTTCAATAACTTTGTGTTCATCAATGGCTCGTGGTATGAAAAACAACATACTTTTTAGTTAACCTCATGCATTTAATAAAACTGTCGAGATTTTTTCAAATCCAAATAGTATTACTTTATCATACTAGAATCCTTTATTTTTTAAATATTATTAATAGTCTCTTACTAGCTATAGTAGTTACTGATTTTGAAAGTGATGATTTTTATTCTTGTATGAAGAATTCGGAAAGACGTTAAATACGAAAAAAAGAATCATCGTATTATGAGCTCGTAATTGAAACTTATGCTCAATCAAATTTCTAAGCAAATCGAATTATAAAAAAAAAAAAGAAATTCAAAGCTATTCATAATTTTTCGGGGGATATAATTAAGAAAAGCCAAAAGTTAGATGGTACGGAGTACCATTGAATAATCCCCAAAATTAATCTCATTATTTCGTTGAATTATTAAGGCGTTGAGCCTCCGTTTTTCATTCTCTTATTATTCACCTCTTAAAATTGAACATGTATAAGCTGGAAATGTTGTTCACATACATATTCTGGTTTGAGTTTAGGTTAATATATACCAATTAAAAATGTTTAACGTCATTTTTTTATAATTTTTACTTACTTTTTTATTGTATATTTTTTTTAAAATACACTCCTGAGTTAAAATAATTACTAAGTTTAATTTACTTTTTATAGGCAAGTTATACTAACTTCATATTTAAAATTGTATTTGAAAAATAGTTACTTAACATTATTTAATATTGATTTTTATATGAGGTAACGGTCCCTATAGAAAAATGATATAATTTGGATCCGTGTCTTACCATTATCTTATTTAATTTAAATAATGGTAAATGTAAGTAGTGTAGCAAGAAATAGCCCATTTTGAAGAAAACTAAAATGAATAAATTGTGAATTAGAGGCATCTATATAAAATATAAAAAAGGAATCTTGAATGCATTCAACTATACAAGGCATTCCAAGCAAATGAAGCAATGCATAAGATTTCACCATTTGCCTATTCTTACACATTTAAGAA
>JAUEKU010184582.1:0-10092 GCA_032274805.1 Gypsophila paniculata | reverse complement strand
AACCTTTATTCTACCAATCTTACATCATCGACAAGGCAATGCCTTAGTTGCAAAATCATCACTGCTATCAGAGACGGAAACGGTGGTGGTGAAGTGTAATATGACAAGCAATAATGCCAAAGTCCTCCACATTATTGATTAAGGATGAATTAAGTGAAATTAGGAGGTGATTAGAGGATGATTATAATAAGGTGTGATGCAAATAATAGAGGTGCTTGCAATTTAAGTTTGGGTCAATAGTCAATGATACTCCGTATTATAATGCTAATTTGGGCCATGTGTACACGCACTCTACACACTAAACTAATATTTGCTTGGGGGAAGGTTTAGTTGTTGAATAAATATCTTATGCATCGTACGAAAAGTAATTTTCTAATGAGATCGTTATATACGTATAATGAATTATTGTAAAAAATTTTATAACTATTGCGTATTATTAAAGAATATATGATAATTTTGAAAATAACTACAGATAAATTTATTTAAAAATGGTCAGAATTTATATAAAACTTATAAAAAAAGAACCACACCAATAAACTATTAAACGTGTCAAATGCTTATGCTTTGATTTCCCGCCCATGCCCCTCAATTATTCCGTGCGTGATTTCTCCAAAGATTCTACTCCAAATTGCTACTCCGTCCTTGCTAACTCATTTGTACTTTGAAACCACATTTTAAGATAAAATGATTATAGTATTTATTTTAGATTGTTGTATTGAAAATTAAAATATTCTACTACGGATTATAATTCATTATTTTAAGGAATGATTCTTTGATATTAGTTTCTCCGTAATATATATAACCAAAAATAATATGATTTTCATGTTGTTTTATAGAGAATGACAAAACAAATTAGTATATTACGCACGGTGGGGGACAGAAAGGCATGTCTGACTATCGAAGTATACTAAAACATTAAAGTGATGGTTTTATCTTTAAATAATATTCTCTCCATTCAATTTTAATTGTCCAATTTCTACTTAAAAAGTTTTCCATAATCATTCCTATTTTTAATTTTAGTAGGTAAAAATCATGATCTTCAATTATTGTCCTTATATACTTAAGTTAACTTACACACCTTTACTCAATTTTTTATCTTTCCCCTCTCTAATTTTAAGGATAAAATTGATATTTACTATTTTGACAATTTTTTTTACCGTACTCTTTGTATTTTCTTTATAATATATGTTTTCCCATATGACATTATTTAGTTTTTAAAGTTATACTTTAATTATATTATTTGCATTCATATTATCATTTATTATAATATTTATAATTCATTTAAGTAAGTGAGTCAACACAAGCTAATACAAAACTTATGTGGATCGGGATTTTGATTAAGATCTCTCAATAAGAACCCGACACGAAAAATCCATTTATTCAATCGCATGACAAACCTAATTCATTCATATCAATTGATTCAACTTAATTAAATTGTCTGCAATTATATTGGACAATGGTTCTAATTCGTGGACAATATAACAAGCGTATTATAGTCATTAACTATAAAAGAAGAGTTTGCAAATAAATATACGGGTTGCAAATAATTATACGGGTTCAATAGTTTTATCATTATCCTTACTTTAGTTTAGAACTTATTGTAGCTACTTATGTATGTATGGTCGTGCATATGTGCCACACTACAACAAAAGTGATCTTTCGTGGCGATTGTTTAGTTATTTCGTTGCGATTGTATTCGCCACGAATTGTTATCCCATCGATTATGTATTCGACACTGTAGCCACCGTTGCCATAGCCTTTCGTGGCGATTAATTTAATCGCTGGGTTATCCCGTAATAATCGACACGAAAATACTTGACCTTTAGCGACGAATTTCATGTCGATTATTTTCGGCACGAAATTGTTGCTTATAGCCTCCCTTTAACATTAATCGTGTCGATTATAATCAACATGGTATGCTTTTAACAAATGCAACGATTTACAAATCTTGTGTCAATTTGTTTTGATACAAGATATATTTACGCACTCTTACTAATTTCAATTTGTCCAATGTAATCAACACGATATGTCAAGAAAGCGTAACAATATACTAAAAATATAACATTAATAAACAAAAATCAATTTATTCTTTACCCAAAAGATACATTCAAACAAAATCCCACCAATTTTACAAACCAAATTGAACCTAATGGATCAATTATTTACACATAAACCTCACATAGAGTACATAAAATTCTCAAACTAAATGATACTACTATGTCTACGAACAAGTTGGGTAAGATTCTTCAACAAAATGATTTTCAATGCTTCAAATCTTCGGTTGGATAAATTGTTGGGGACTTCGAAACATGAATAAGCTGAAAAGAGAAAAGAAATTAAAATTAGTCTAACAATTTTCTAATTTCATGAAAAGTAATACCAAAAAAATGTTACTATCACACATAAGTAAATATACTCACATGGCTACATTTTGTCCAATTTTTTCTTATTTTGCGCACAAGATTATATTGCCAAGTATAACATTAGCCACATACATAACCAAAATCCTACGGAGTATAAAAATTTCAAATCAAAAACAGTGACATATATACATGGTCTGAACAATGACACGTATCCAAGTACATATGATTCAACCACATACAACTCCACTTCACCCCACAACATTCTTCGTTCAATCACTACTATAGTACGAATAAGCAAATACATAATGCGGATTATATACAACAATGGGTCTCAGTTCAACTATCCCAAATACTCCGTACTACAACTTTTAAAGCATTATCTACAAATAAGTTGGTCACTAAACAATAATAATGACCGACCAAGTCTTGAATTAATTGTGTATTGATAAATCAAACAACGATTAAAATTATAAAATATACTAATGTATTACGTAAATAGAAGTATGCACGAAAATAAGTAAAAATTGACTTGTCTTGATCTAAATATAAGAAAGAAGTTTTTATCCATTGATCCTTTGGAACCCATGGAGGCATTGCGGACACGAGACTTGTACTATTATGTTTCTTTGGCTCATAATACATAGCTTTTGTTGGCTTTTAATTTCTTTCATTGTCTTTACTAACACCTCATAAATATGATCAGCTCCACATTGAGAAATGAGAATCGCTATAATACAATCAATAAGATCAACCTTAATGAAAATACACACAACGACAAAAGAAAAAAGGGAAAGTATGCTCATTTCTCAAGAATGAGAATTTGTGAAATGAATCAAACGCACTTAACCAATTCGAATATAAACTGCATATAATCAAACTACACAAATGCTTAATTGAGACCGTTATAATTATAAGCGTACGGCGTTAATATACTTGTGGGTAAAAGGTGATCACTGAAATTTTTATTGTGACCACTTTAACGCTTATTGTGATCATTGTAAAACATCCAAAAGTTGTCACAATAAGTGTTAAAGTAATCCTTTTTACTGACAAACATACGGCCGTACATATAAGATCGTTGTATGCAAGAATTACTCACCAAAATAAAATAAGCCTTTACTGTGACGACTCAAAACTACATATACTAACTACAATTCACAATATAATAAGGCAATTGACATGAGTTCAATATAACCATAGATATTTTCTCATACAATTACAAGACAGATAGGAGACCATAATAGGCACAAACTAAAGAAAATGGCTGAAGTACAAAATAACTACGTTAATTTAGGTTGCTTGACACGAAAAGTAAGTAAATTGGGCAATTGACATATCTAATTGTAGACCATAAATAAGTATTATACATTCATATACTTCGTACTCCGTATATTTTTATGATTTACAATATGCAAGTCTAATAATCAAACCACAATGTGCATATAATCAAATTAGATTTTGTCTTTTGCTAACAATGGCTGGGCAAAAAATTGCTCAAACAATGGATCAGTAGTAAATTGTTCAATGGATGAAAAACCCTAAATTATCTCCTATTAAACTATTGTATACAAAACCTTAACATCACCAACGATAGACAGAATTCAAGACTAAAACTCAATCATTAAATTAATCGCCACGAAAGATCAATTTTGTTGTAGTGCCAGTGCGATAATCTATTGAATAAATTTTGTAATTTTTACACAAATAAAATTATATGAACTAAACAATTAAATATCATCGATTTTCAATTTCTAATGAATTTATTACATGTTGCTATATATGCCCGTGCAACTTTGCACGGGTTTTAAACTAGTTACATTTATATTTGTTTTTTTACATTTGATGAAACGCATATTACAACATTTATATTTAATTAATTTCGCAATAAAAAGAGAATATTAACAATGTTTTTTCATTAAGTGCAAATCAAACTAACATACCGGAAAATTTTTTTAGCCCCCGTGGACTATTAAAAAAAAAATTCAAAGAATTTAATGGATGGATAACTAATGTCTAATTTTAAAATGGGGTATAAGTAGATAAATGGAGGGACTATATTGGATTAATTGCGAAACATTACCTTATAAAAGGTGCATTTTGTGAAACACTACCTTTTAATTGATTTATTGTAAAACACTCTCTTTTATAACAATATTTTTGTTTAAAACTCCCTTAAATGATTTTTGGGCGAAAAAAAAAGCCAAATTTACAATCATTGACCGAGCTTAAATGTTGACTTTGGGTTACCGAGTGTTTAGAAAAACTCACACCTTCCAATGTTATATAAGTTGGCCACGTTACTTCGGTGGTTAATGACCGAAAATTTGACTTTTTTATGTCCAAAAATAATTTAAGGGAGTGTTAAACAAAAAAATACTCTCTCAATTTCATTCATTTAGCCCCACTTTCCCTTTTCGTCAATTTTACTCATTTAGCCCCATTTCTAAATTCATCTATGTAAAAATACCAAAATAACCTTACTTTTTCACAATTTTCCATACACACAACTTATATATTATTTGAAAATACCATTATATTATACCCCTACTTTTTCTTAGTTTCTTAAAACTCGTGTCAAATCCCAATGGGACCTTATGAATGAAATGGAAAGAGTAGTTATAAAAAGGAGTGTTTTATAATAAGTCAATTAAAAAGTAGTGTCGCGCAAAATGCATCTTATATAAGATAGTGTTTTGCAATTAACCCTTTATTTTAATCAATTGTAAATGTTAAATTTCTTAAAACCAACAATAAATGACATCATAGGTTATATGATGGTAAAAGACTAGAAGAAAATGATCTAATACAATTTATCGGATCAGATCGTCCATTTTAAAACTTTGTAGTTAAAATTTTGGTTTTTAAGGATCAGTCCTATCATTCTCGTCAACAGTCGAGATTACTTATTTGGATCATGGAAAGAAATTTTCTTCATATAGGGGGTCGCAAATGTTGCTCTATAGACTATAAAATTGACAAAGCCTTAAAGTAGTCACGTTAAGCATAAAAATGATCACTTTTCCGTCATGAAAAGATCGTCGTATGCATACGACTGTCATATGAGCATTTGTGCTCGGTTAATCTTTGGAGGCTTTGTGCTGATAAAACAATTTCTAGGCTAAACGATACATAACCATCTCATGGTGATTACAGACCAATCGATAGTTACGACGTAAAAGAGTTCAAGATCACAAAATTGGATGGAGAAAACCCTACAAAGTTCTTGACTTAGGTCGAAGGGCTAATATATCTTTGTCAAAATCGTAAAACACGTAGAGGTGAATGAAAATGATCAACAGAACGCGGTCAGTAGGGATTGAATTTCCTGGCAGCTCGCAATTGCTGAATCCGCTTCTTATCCTCCTCGAATTTACTTTGGAGCTTCATAATCTCTGCAAAACACAGAGATTCGATATATGCAGGAATAGTTAAGAGTAACTTGATAAGACTAGGTTTTGGAAGACTTTTCAATTGTGTATTGATATGATATTACGTTACATATATACTCACTGAGCCCTAAGGCTATATATGGACTTGGCCCAATACAACAACGAGGCCTATTAAACCCGACACAACTATACATTAATAATATATGACATGTACTCCGCAACACCCCCCCTCAAGTTGGAGCGTGGGGATCAAGAACGCCCAACTTGGACAACAAATAACCAAACTGACGAGCACCAAGTGCCTTGGTGAGCAAATCGGCCAATTGCTCAGAAGTATGAACGTATGAAGGACAGATAACACCATCACGGATTGCATCCCGAACCAGGTGACAATCCACCTCAATATGTTTCGTACGTTCGTGAAAGACGGGGTTACGAGCAAGAGACAACGCAGATTGACTGTCACAATGAAGCACCGCAGGACGTGAAGTAGGGATACGAAGAAAATGAAACAAACCAATCAACCACTTAACCTCGCACGTCGCTGCGGCCATGGCACGATACTCAGCCTCCGCGGAGGAGCGTGAAACCGTGGGCTGTTTCTTGGTTTTCCAAGATATCGGACACCCGCCCAGAAAGACAAAATAAGCAGTTAACGAACGACGAGATAAGGGACAACTCGCCCAATCCGCATCACAATAAGCTGACAACTCCAAATTGGAGTCAGACCGAAACAACAGTCCTTGACCCGGACTTTTCTTTAAATAACGAACCACCCGTAATGCCGCATGCCAATGAGACTGACGTGGCTGGTGCATAAACTGGGACAAAATATGCACAGGATACGACAAGTCAGGGCGACTAATAGTAAGATAAATAAGACGACCGATGAGACGACGGTACTTATCTGGATCGGTCATCAACGCATCGGAAGCCAAGGCCAAACGATGGTTCTGTTCAATTGGTACATTTTCAGGTCGACCACCAAGAACTCCCGTCTCGGACAAAATATCAAGGGCATATTTTCTTTGACAAATAAATACACCCGAAGA
Source organism: Gypsophila paniculata (assembly GCA_032274805.1). Taxonomy (NCBI): domain Eukaryota; kingdom Viridiplantae; phylum Streptophyta; class Magnoliopsida; order Caryophyllales; family Caryophyllaceae; genus Gypsophila; species Gypsophila paniculata. The sequence goes on along the minus strand of JAUEKU010184582.1, from coordinate 3,288 downwards.
GTTCCTTGCAACCTCAATGCCCAAAAAATATTTCAGAGTTCCGAGATCCTTCATATGAAAACACGTGCTCAAATATGACTTGACATGAGCGATGGCCTCAGTATTGTTTCCACCGATAACCAAATCATCGACATACACCAAGATGTATACAACATCATCACCCGTAGTAAAGCAAAAAAGAGAGTAATCAGAAAGGCACTGAACAAACCCGTATGCAACAAGCGCAGCAGACAACTTTGCAAACCAACACCGTGGAGCTTGACGTAGCCCATACAATGACTTCTTCAGCTTACACACTTTACCAGGAGCATCGACCGAATAACCAAGAGGAAGCCGCATATACACTTCCTCTTCTAAATCTCCGTGCAAAAATGCATTATGCACGTCCATTTGATGTAACTCCCAACTACGGGCGGCAGCAAGGGCGAGAAATACACGTACGGTCACCATCTTAGCGGTAGGAGCGAAAGTTTCATAATAATCAATTCCCGCCTCCTGTTTATTGCCAAGTACAACCAACCTGGCCTTGTATCGTTCCACCGAACCATCCGCTCGCAGCTTGACCTTATACACCCATTTATTACCAATCACCTTTTTATTGTCCGGAGCGTCGACAATATCCCAGGTTCCATTACGAATCAACGCATCCACTTCGGCTTGCATCGCTTCACGCCACTTGACACTCTGCATAGCCTCTCGAAATGACTTGGGCTCAACGTTAGTGTCAAGAGTCGTAAGAAAACAACGATGTAAAACCGAAAATTGGTCATATTTAACATAATGAGCTAAAGGATAAGGCATACCAGACGACGACGGCAGGGTGGCAGTAGCGCAATGACCAGTGGCTGCATCGAGGGGGACAACTCGTACCGTGCTAGTGACATACTCATCACTACTATATCGGGACCAAGGTATGTGAGGTCGCTTCCCTATACCCTGCGCACTGTCAATAACCTCAGTGGGCACAATGTTCTCACCACTACTACGGTCCGCACCATCGGAAGGCTCATCAACTGGGACTACATTCTCATTGTCCCTCACGACATTTTCTGGGACGTTGTAAGGCACGTCACTTAACAAAAATTCAGCATCATCTCCCGTGTCTTCCAGATGGCGTGAGCTGGTTTGGGTATCTCCCGAAGTACGGAAAGGGAAAGTATTTTCATCAAAAACAACATCGCGAGATATAAAGTATTCTCGTGATTCGACATCGTACACCTCCCATCCTTTCTTTCCAAAAGGATAACCCACAAAGACACATCGACGACTACGGGAGGCAAACTTATCACCATCTCGACGCGGGTGTTTAACAAAGCAAAGACACCCAAAAACTCTTATGTTATCGTAAACCGGGGGTTTTCCAAACAACATTTCAAACGGAGTTTTTCCATTCAGTAAGACAGACGGTGTTCTATTAATCAAATAGCCTGCTGTTAACGCGCATTCACCCCAAAATTCTATAGGTAAACCGGACTGAAAACGGAGGGCTCGGGCTACATTTAAAATATGACGATGTTTTCTTTCCACCCTACCGTTTTGCTGTGAGGTACCGACACAACTAGTCTGATGTATGATACCCTTCTCCGCAAAAAATGTCTTTAAACAAGTGAACTCCGTTCCATTATCAGTACGTATAACTTTAACGTCTATATCAAACTGTCGTCTCACCATAGCAACAAAATTCTTTAACAATTGCGAAACTTCATCTTTATTTTTAATCAAATATACCCAAATTGCACGTGAGTAATCATCTACGATGGTCAAAAAATACCGACTGCCACAAGACGACGGTGTACGATAATCGCCCCACAAATCACAATGAATCAACTCAAAAATTCTACCAGCTTTATTATCACTAACGACAAATTTTTCTCTTGTTTGTTTAGCACGAAAACAAATATCACAAAGTTCGGGATTATGACCTATATTCTGGCGACTAACAAAAGGCAAATATTGCACTATTCTCCTCGAAGGATGACCCAATCTTCGATGCCAGACATCAGCCTCATCGTCTCTTCTTCTAGTTCCGCAAGCACGAGTTGTCACCCCTTGGAGAAGATACAGCCGACCATGTTGCTCACCCGTACCAATCGTCGTCTTCGACACGCGGTCCTGTATAACGCAAGATGCATTAGTAAACTGTACAACACAATCGAGATCAATGCTCAACTGATACACGGACACAAGATTGCAATTAAAATCGGGAACAAAGAGCACGTTATTCAACATGAGATTTCCTCCTAACGCGACCTTTCCTTCTTCTGTTGCTTGTGACGTTTTACCATTAGGCAAGGTCACCACACACGGGTTTATTTGGTGGACGTCACTCAATAATTCTCGAGTACCCGTCATATGGTGCGTAGCACCTGAGTCTAACAACCAGAGGACAGTATTATTTATCTTACCAGTCATACGAGTACCGCCACCAGACGAGGAAGGTCCCTTGGCATTGTTTACATAGGCGTCCCACTGATCTTTCGGGACGCTCACATATTGCTCCTTGTTGTCCGTTACTTCTTCACTGATATGAACGTTATTTGCGCCACCACGACCATAACTGCCACCGCGTCCTCGACCTCCTCCACGGCTTCCACCACGACCTCTCCAGTACTTGGGGTACCCAATAATATCGTAGCACTGTTCTTTCACATGTCCCCATCGGTTACACTTATCACACTTTGGTCGAGTATCACCGTCTGTGGTTCCAGCGGGCCGAGCACCACCTTCCTGACGAAGGTTAACATTATGGAGTGTTTTAGCAGCAAAACCAATTGGGTCTGCCCTGTTTTCACCACGAGTCCCAGAACTGTGACCCACTTCGAGTCCCCGCACCCCCTCTTCTTGTACAATGGTAGCGTAAGACCGATTAAGAGAGGGCAAGGGCTCTTGCAACAACAAATTGGAACGCACCGTGGCATACCGCTTATCGAGTCCCAAGAGAAAGTCATGAACTTTGCCTTCATCACGTTTCTTATCCAATTTCTTATTGATATCACACTTGCATCCTTTGCATTCACACACAGGGTCACGATCATATTTATCGAGTTCATCCCACAATCGCTTTAAACGACCGTAATACTCGGACACAGGTTCCGTTTCTCCTTGCTTACAACCGGAAATCGAGCCTTTGACTCGATGAAGTTTTGGTCCATTACCCACGCTGAACCTTTGTTCGATATCGTCCCACAAAGTTTTTGCTTCATCGACATATGTTATTGTGGAACCCAACACTGGTTCGATGGCACCAAAAATCCAATTAACGATCATCGCATTCACCATGTACCACTC
>JAUEKU010184571.1:0-10093 GCA_032274805.1 Gypsophila paniculata | reverse complement strand
TGAGCATTTTAGAGGGGGTGGATTTGAAGGGGGAGAGATTTAGTTTTCTTCCTCCAAGACAAATCAAATCCCTCCAAAAGAGGAGAGATTTGGAGGGAAAATGATCAAAGTTCCCCTCCCCTTCCATCCCTTTCTCTTCCCTCATTCCCCCTCCCCTTCATTTCTCTCTATTTTTTGTATCCAAACAAAGCCCTAAGTCCTTATTTGAGCAATATGAGTTTAAGATTAAAATGATCAATTGCCATTTTGGATGAAGTGCACTCAGAGTATTACTATTGAAACCCAAAAAGTTAGAGGAAGATGGAGAAAAGATCAATCAAAAGCTTCAAACCTGCATAAGTTAACATCAGATTGACTAAAAGTTGATAAATAATTCGATATGGTAAAATCAAGGCGAGTACAATGAAAGGTTATGGGTACGGTAATAAATCCAAGAGAATAACTTGCTTTCAAATATGGATTTTTATGTGATAAATAGTGAGTTGGATGATGAAGAGGAGGCGGCAAACGGTGGAGAAGAGCGAATAACTAAAAATTACGGAGTATTCCGTATAGGGTTTGTTAGTGAAATAAATTGGGCCCATGTTTTATTTTAGAATTTTTGTGTAGCCCAACTCATAGGTGAAATGTTTAGGTGGGGAGTGGATTAACGTTGAGCCGACACATCAACACTAATAATTTGAGTGGTTTCTGAATTAGTATTATAGGAAGATTGAGCTCCGTATTCGATTGATGTAGGATAAGGTCTTATCAACTCGTTTTTCGTAGTCTTTTACTACTCGAGAATCGTTTGTATAATAGTCGTCTATGTTATTAAGTGACTTTAAAGTCGTCTTTATAATTTACAATAAATGAGTAATAAAAGTTGGATAAAATAATAATGAGTATCAAAGTAATGATTTTTAAATTTAGTTTAGTTTTAAAATTATTACAATATATAACATATGATAAGTTAATTTAAAATCATTAGGTTTTGAAATTATAATCTTTTTATGTGAACTAAATTTGACAAATTTTTCAGACGAGATATCAAAGGTTAAGAACAAAAATGAGGGAAAATAAGTTTTGAATTTAAAATTTTAATTAAAATGAATTATTTTTATTAAATTAACACGAGATTTTATTAAAATGTTAATATTTATTTTTAATTAAGAATCCTAGAAATATTGGAATAATTAATCATATCAAATATTCGTATAATATTTTGTATTATTGTAGTATATGTTTAAATGATATTAAGAAAAAATTAACAATAACACCCTTATTAAAAAAATTTTAAAAAATAACTCACTTAATCTGAACTCTGATTAAAAATCACTGCCAAAGTAATTTTTGGGGAAAAAAAAGATGAATTGACCGATTTACCTCCGTTTGAGTCAATCCCAACCCCATTTTTCCATTCATCTACCTCTAGCTTCCTTCTCACTTCTTCTCTTAACCCCATTTTTCCATTCCTTCAAAATTTCAGTCATCATCTTCAATTTCAGTCATCACCTTATCAACTTCCTCTCACGTACCAACTGATTTATTACATTTTTTTGTCAATCAGTTAGTGGGTCATCGATCCCCGAAAATATTTGCATCCACAAAAATTCATGTTTGGGTTGTAAAATTTACAAGCCTCAAACTTTCTTCCCGGGTTGTCACTCGCCCAAGACTTCACAACGACAACCGGGACGCCACAAACCCACTTTCTGACCCCTTCAATGCTGGATGAGCTACTGCAGTGCAACATTACTACAACGATGAGTGATCAACAAATTTTCCAAAAAACAAAGCCTAATTTAGTCCCTTGCGAAATCACAAAATAGTTTAATATAATTACAACGTATATGATAAGTAAGGAGATAAAAGAGAATAGAATTAAGTCACTTGAATCTTAAGAGAATAAGGGAGGAAAATAAGAGTAAAAATTGGAAGAAAGAAAGGAAAGTTGGGGTTCAAGGAAGGAGGAAATAAGTAATAAGAGCAATAGTAATTTGGGAAAACAAAAGAAATTTTGGAGGAAAATTTCAAAATCAAACGTAATATTCCTTTTTTTGGGTCGAAAATTCAATTTGACAGTGATTTTTAATCGGAGTGAAGATTAAAGCAGTTATTTTTAAAATTTCTTTTATAAGGGAGTTATTTTGAAAAGTCGCAACATATAAGAGAGTTATTGTTAATTTCTGCTAATATTAATTATTTTATCGTTGAATTATATTGGGATAAATGTACACCATAGAGAATATAATTTCGACATTATATATAATATTGGAAGTGGCCACTTTTTTTTTTTTCTCAAATATATGCGTCATACATGTACGAACCGTCATATGAAAAAACTACTCTCTACCTAGATCATATATACTCATACCGCAAATTACACGCCCCACCCGTTTGATACGTATACGTCGGACACATTCTACTAGAACCCAAATTAGCGTACCAAAGTGCGATCCGTTTAACATGCCAACTCGTCTCCCGTAGTCTTAAAATTCTCATCAATCATCCCCTTCCCTCCTGAAATTTTACCCTGAAACAACGAAGTCAAACTATAAGTCTAAAGTCAGAAGTAATGGAGGAGCCAAATTCAGAGGAACAACGGTTTGATAGACACAAACATATCAAATTCCTTGAGATGATGTGCGAATTATTACCCTCTGGCTATGAATCCCAAGAGATTAATCATCTCACTCTTGCTTACTTCACCCTTTCTTCTCTCGACATTCTCGGCGCCTTAGATCGGGTATCTACTCCCATATTTTTATCATACAACGGTCTCATACAAGAATTACTTTTTTATCTGCATCGATGTCATTGTTTCCATGTCATTTACACCTGGGAATGTAGGATGCTTTGGTGATTTGAATTGCTAGTAATTTGTGTTGAGGTCTTCCCATGTGTGCGCAGGGGCACCAACCCTCTCACATCTGCGGATTAATAGCGAGGGAACATGTTTATAAGTTAGTGGGCTATTCCTCCTTTCACCAATTCGTTTTAGTATGGAACCTCACTTGCTTGTGGGCTTGTCCGTAAAGACGATTATATTATTGATTGCTTATACATCACCTGATAAAAGAGGAATTTGGGTTTTCTAGGTTACAAACATAGTATTCCAATCAAACAAAGAAACATCATATGATCCCATTTATGTGTAAAAGACGCTGCATTATACACAAGGTGTAGGGTGATCCGATTATCGAATGCGCAGACCATTAGTTGTGTTGTATTCTGAAAATTTTGTTTCCAGTGTCATGTACGGAGTAAAAGTATTTGTTACACAAATAAAAATTAATAACTAAATACGAGTACATTTTTAGCAAAAAAGTTGGGCACGATACACAAAAGTTTAGCTTCCTGGTGTCGTGAGACTCCGTAATCAGCAATGTAGATTCACAAATGGCTATAGTTCAGTTTGCTGTTCTCCTCTTTAACTGGACATGGGAAATTAGTAATCAGACGTTTGACGGAGGACGGAAGTTGACAAATGACAGGTGTAGAATGATTACTCCATATTGCATATTGGCTTTGTTATGGTCTAGGATTAATTATGAATACTTATTGAGTCACTTGGCAATGGTAGTTATGTTCTCGTCTCTATAGATATTGAGTCACTGATTCATAGTTCTCCTTGTGGTGGTCAAGTTGTGTTTGATTCTAAAGCTGTTCAATTGTTAGGTTGATAAAGACGCTGTTGGTAGTTGGGTATTGTCGTTTCAGACTCAGCTGAAAGATCAAGCTGAATTGAGTAACGGTATCCACTTTGTGAGAAGTTAAATAATACCCTCTAATGGTTTTACACAGTGCTACAAGGTAATCTGATTAGCTATTGTAATGTAACAGGACAATTTTATGGGTTTCTTGGTTCAAGGAAGTCACAATATCCGGCTGATGATAATGGGGTTGGTCTGCCATTGGATCTTATGTAGAGACAATGCCATGGCCTCCATCCCGTCAATAATTTCCCATTTGATTTTGTTGGTCAACCAACGTCAACTTTAACCTTCGGTTTGTACTGGTATCTGTAAAAATATCATTTCATTTATACAAACAACACAAAGCCTCAATCCCGAAATTTTTATAAATAATACAAAGTAAAAATCAAACCACAACGGAAAAAGTTTGGAGTAGAATGCATATCTGCATGATATCAGTATCAACAAGCCGTAAGCTGCAACTATTTTGCATATTCTAAGAAAATATTGGTTGACATTGTTTGACAGACAAAATCACATGGGCTCAAATTAAATGGGACGGAGGCAGTGGTATCTAGCATATAGTCGAAGTCTAATTTGTATGGAATAATAAAAATTGTTAGCTTCCTTTGACAATTCATTTTTACATTCTTCATCTTATTTCAGAGTTTGAGATGCAATGGTAGTCACTTGGCAAGCACATATTGTGCACTATGCATACTGAAGATCATTGGCTACGATTTGTCTCTTGTTAATTCTGAATTGATAATGAAATCATTGAAAAACCTTCAGCAGCCTGATGGAAGGTAATTTTTCGTATGCTCAACTTCACGTCCCATGCCTGGGAGCCATGGGTATCTTCTTTTTCTGATTTTTAACAAACTTCTTAGATTTTAGATAGCGAAGTTTGTAATACAGAGTGCTATCGCCTTATGTCTTAGTTCTTTCCACCTGGTCATGTAAGATTGAATTAAATGTCTGCATTTTGCAAGTAAAGATACTAGTTACCATTGTTATCTCTTCACACTTGTGAAGGGATAGGATGAGGAGTATGCCAAATATGGAAAGGGGATAATTACTTTGGATAATAGATATAAATGGGATGACGAAAGTATCATGGTATATATAGCTGATTTGTCAGTTGGCAGTTGGAAAGCTGGATAATTTCTCGTACTATCAGCCGGTCTTATTTGCAAATTTTCTATTCACTTTGTGTGTGGTGAATCATATGATTTGTTTGAGTGGTCAAAGACTAACCCTTCTTTGGTTAGCAAGTTGTGATGGAAAGGAAAGGAAACTGAGGGCCTCCCTACTAAACAAAATCCCTTAAACATAAGACAGATTTGGAAGGAAAATTTGGTGGTTATACTCACTGTCTTCTACCTTTCCCTCCAAGTATCGTACTCAAACAATTGACTAAGTATCTATTTTTTTTTTTTTTACTAAAGCTGATTACCAAATTATCAAAATTGAGCATGAAAGTGCTCTGCTTTCTGATAAATGTCTAACCAACCATCATTATTGACCTTGAAAGAGACCGCTTTTGAGCTCCTAGATTCCCTAATTGAGTCAATTTTCAAGTGAGATTAGATCTATTATCTTGCTTGATCAGCGTGATAGAAAGAAGCACTAAACAAAAAACTTCTACGGATTGATCTGGTGTACATATACAAGATGTAGCTCATCAAAGTTCTCGAAAGCACTAGTCAAAAACTTCTACGGAGTAACTTTTTAATTTCCATTATTAGATGCACTACACCGTCCTACGGTCATTTGATTGTGAAGTTATGGCTTACATGGCTTGTATACATTTTCCGCATCTGCAGCTTTATGCCTATCCATATTGGGGCCGAAGCAGACCTGAGGTTCCTTTACTGTGCTGGTAAGACTAAAATGCTTACGATTTTGTTTGTAAACATCTACCTGACTATTGGTTTTTTTTGTGGTTGGCTAACGTATTCTTCCTCCTATAACATCCACCTTTTTTTCTTAACGTTTTTTCGTCAGCTGCAATCTCTTATATGTTGAATGATTGGGCTGGGGTGGACAAGGAAAAGGCAAAAGAATATATACTAAAGTGCCAGGTTTGAAATGGAGATTGCTTCTATACCAAGTGTTTTAATTATATTGATGTAGTGATGTTGAGTTGAAATGTGTGATATCTATGACAGTCCTACGACGGGGGCTTCGGCTTATGTCCAGGTCTAGAATCTCATGGTGAGTAGTTATAGCTCCTCATCCATCTTGATTCTCGTTTCTTATGTGGCATTTGACATCAATCACAGCAGTGTTCATTTAAGTTTCTTCCTTTTTCGCGATCTTTTCTTTTATTTTGTATAAGCTTTCTTCAACTCTGACAACAGGGTTCCTTGTCAATAAATAATGTAAACCTATTAAATTAGCGCCACAGGTGGTGCCACATTCTGTGCCATTGCATCTCTACGACTGATGGGACTCATTGAAGATGATCTTCTCAATATAACGACAGCATCAACTTCCATCATAAATGTTCCCATGCTTCTGGATTGGGTAATTCAGGTGTATTTTCCATGCCTTAACTTGTTGCCAGCTATTGTGACCTATGTTTTCACATATTATTATCTATGTATAGAAACGTAAAATGCAGAGTTCTAGTGATATAATGTTAGAACAAGTATTATACTTTTGTTAGGGCTCGTTGCAAATTTCTTTTTGATTGAGACTATGGAGTAATATATTTACTTAAAAACATTTTGTACAGCTAATCGTTTTATGCTTGTTTAAAGTCAAAAATAAAAATCATCTTTTATCAAACAAATTATCCTTTGTTTGAATACAAGTTGAGGTTATTTTCCTTCCAAATTTTTGCTAAAATGGAATTAATTTTAATTTGTCATATTGGACGGAAAATGGATCATTCTATTTTCTTGATTCCCTCTAACTCAATTGCTATCCAAACAAGGGAAATTGTTCCCCTATCCTCCAAAGTTTAAACCTCTCAGTCAAACTTGGCTAACCTTTTTTATTTTCCCATCATGTGCGTTTTGACACCAATACCTTAAGATGCTTGAAACTTGTGTGATCGAATGTCTTTAGCTTTGCCATTTGCATATTTTTGTGGCGTATGATTAAGTTTTTGACTGTTTTTTCATGCACAAGAGACAAGCTTCAGATGGTGGTTTTCAAGGCCGGGCAAATAAGCCTAGTGATACTTGTTATGCTTTCTGGTAAGTTCAAGGCGTTTGGTACTTGAATTCTTAGGTTTACTCGTGTCATTCTCATGATGAATTTCGTTCACATGCAGGGTTGGTGGAGTGCTTAAGATATTAGGCGGTAGCAAATTTGTCGATAGAGAAGCCTTGTGTGTCTCACTATTGACTTGTCAGTCTCAGGTAATGCTCTTCATTCCCCATTAACCCTTTATTTGGATACAATAAATTCGGAGGCAAGGGGAGTGGAGGCGTAAAGGGGGTTTGATACATTCCTCCTAATCTCCGCTACTATGGAAGGTATTAAATTTTTTTCTTGGAAGTAGGCTCGCCTGTTTCCCCACCATCTATTTTTACCTAACTCAATTTGATATCCAAAAACAGGAAATTCCCCCCTATGGTTCCCTCCAAATGCCACAATCTGATCTAGCTTGATACCCGTACCTACCGTTTTCCTTGTGGTTTATTGACATTCGTGTTTTATTCCAGTACGGTGGATTCAGCAAATTCCAAGGGCAGTTGCCTGAGCTATATCACTCGTACTATGGATTTTCAGCATTCAGTCTTTTGGAAGAACCTGGCTTAAGCTCTCTGTGCATTGAGCTTGGGATAACAAAAAGAGCTGCCCATGGTTCTTGATCTCCGTACAAGTCGTCCTTTCGAGGACTTGGGAATTTTAAATTGTGTCATTTGGATCGATGTACTCTGAGGTCTAAGAACCCGGAAAGAATAAGTTTATAACCATGAGACTGGCTAACTTTGGAGTAGCAAACATTATTATTATGCCCTTTCAAAATGTTAGAAAATCTTATGAGTTGTGGCAAGTTGACTGTGGTCTGTGCTATTGTGCTTCTTCTTTAGTAGTGTGATGATTTGTTGTATCCTTATCTGGTGTGTTTGCTTCGCCCGTAAACAGAGAACAGAAGTCCATCTATTGTTTTGTTGTACTCAGACCATAATCTGTCTATGGAACATTTAAACACGCTAAATCATCATTGATCATCATTTCTTATATCAAACAAATCTATTTTGTTGAGGTGCCAATACCAAATTCATTTGGCTTGAGGGGTCAACACGACAACTCCACAACGGATTACTTTTCTGTGCATTCGAGAGTATTTCTCACTAAATTATCTTATTTTTACTGTTTTTGATTTAAATATATAATATAAGAATAAAATATACTCCCTCCTATCCATTCCAATTGAAACATTAGAATGGGCACAATTTTTCAGGGTTGAAGGGTATATTGGGTAGAAAGGTGTTTATTTGGGTTTGGGTAATTAACTAAAGCACTAATTTATTAATAAGTTACTTTATTAAAACCCAACTTGATAAAGTAGGGTGGGAAAATCTGGGAGAAAGACTCCCTCCTACAAACAGGCGGCAAAGCCAAATTTTGAGGGCATTTGAATGTTCCCTCCAATTTGGTAAATCTACCTAGTAGAAGTCCCTTCAATACTCCCTCCTACAAATAGCCCTTCATTACAACCAATTTACACCCAAATTATATCCCTTGAGAATTCATTACACATCATAAATAAAAAAAAAATTAAAAATAAAATAAAAATAAAAATAAAAATAAATAAATAAATAAATAAATAAACTGATTCAAAACAGTGAAGCTTCTTTCCAACATCGATTCCAACACTTTGTCCTCAACTCGTTAATCAAATGGGCAGGCCGGACTTGACTTTGGATGAAAAGGAAGCTATGATCCACTTCTTACTTGAAAGTGCTACTTCTTGGGTTCCTGCAAAAGGCAAAATCAGTGAAGCGGCATCAAAATGGGGCGTTTCACGCAAAACGGTATGGATTTGGTGGAGTAGGGCAAAGAAGAAGCATGAGAATGGGGAGTTACTGCATTTACCATCCCTTAAGTTGGGTAATCGTAATCATCCAAAAATCGTCATCAACAAGGAAAATGTTCTAGATATTCCAAAGAAAAATCGACAATCAATTGAGAAACTAGCCAAGAGCCTCAACGTAGGCTATGGAACTGTCCACAGATGGACAAAGGAAGGTGCGATTAAGAAGCACACAAATTCCATTCATCCTGCATTAACAGAGGACAACAAATTGGCACGACTGTTGTTTGCTCTAAGGTCAACACATTATGATGGTTTTCACAACGTCATAAAGTTTAATGACATGAGCAATGAAATTCACATTGACGAGAAATGGTTTTACTTAACTAAAACCACTGAGCGATACTATATTCTTCCAGAGGAAGAGGTGCCTTATAGAGCGTGTCAATCGAAGAGGTTCATAACCAAAGTGATGTTCATCTGTGCAGTGTGTAGACCACTAATTAGTAGTGACGGGGAAATGTTGTTTGATGGCAAGATAGGAATATTTCCATTCACCAGCCTAGAACCAGCAGCAAGAAACAGCAAGAATAGGGCAGCTGGTACGATGGTGACAAAGGCCATTGAGCATGTGACAAAGGATGTCATTAGGCATTGTTTTGTGCATCAAATTATACCAGCAATCAAGGCAAAGTGGCCAGCAAATCAAAGCAGGGATATATACATCCAACAAGATAATGCAAGACCACATATAAGTGACGATGACCCAGAATTCAGAGCTGCTGCAAACTCAGATGGTTTTAACATACATATAGTGTTTCAACCACCAAATAGTCCTGATCTAAACATCAATGACTTGGGATTTTTTAGGGCAATTCAGTCATTGCAAAATGAAACAGCAGCAGCAAACACAGATGAGCTGGTTGAGGCAGTTAAGACAGCTTTTAATAATCACGATCCTATGAAACTGAACTTTAATTTTCTTACTTTACAGACAGTGATGATTGAGATCATGAAGTGCAAAGGTCATAACTCTTTCAAAATACCCCACATGAAGAAATGTGTGCTTCAAAGGCAAGGTCTACTACCTAAAGACCTGACTGTTGACAAAGCAATAGTCAGTGACTGTTTACAGCATTTATATGACCTTGGTCGTATGTCTGAAATTGAGATGCTGTACAATAGTTTGGGGGAGTGCTTCATGGAGGTCTAACATGGAAGATTTAGAAGGATGAGCAAAGATATTTTTTGAAACTGATGACAATGCAGAAAATCAGAAGGGGAGTTATGAACTAGTGTATATGACTGTTATTTTTTGAAGACTAATGACATTGTAGAAGATCAGAAGGGAAGAAGTGAAGATAATGTTTGTTTTGTAAACAATGCTATTGTAATGTCTTGCTTACTTGTCAAACATTGT
>JAUEKU010184560.1:0-10095 GCA_032274805.1 Gypsophila paniculata | reverse complement strand
GTAAGTTTTTGTATGTAAAAAGTGATTCGCAAGTGGATTAAATAATCATATTTTATTGTTGTATTAGACAACCACTTGTATTTTCTTAATGTTTGTGTAAAAAGTAATGGTAACGTATTGACTGGGACGGGGGGAGTATAAAATAAAAACATTTTTATATCTAAATGTTACAATGAAATTTTTAACAATTATGTCTCATATAAATTCCATCGTTTGACCTCAACATAACTTCACTATTAACAAAATTAAATCCAACGAAATGCACCAACTACCAAGTGTTTGCATGAGTTAACTCTCGACACGAGTCAACGACATGTTACCTTTAGACTTCATTACGTAAATCCAATCCAAAACGGTCTCAAAGCGGTCAATTGTGCGTAACTTGTCATTTGAATTAATTGTTATATTTGTATATCAATGTCAGATTTAGAAAATTTTATTTTTAAATCCGATTAAATAATTGTACGTCAATGCATCTATTACATAGTACTGAGTATATTTCTTTTGATAAAATATATAGTTTATTTATTTCTAGTTGTAGTACTCGCAGAATAATGAGGTAAAATATGTAAAGAGATTTGCGAATTGCTTACAAGGCCTTCCCTGTCAAGTTCAACAAAATTTAATATGGAGTATAATTTTGGATCAAGATCCATTCGGATAAGGCGTTTTTACGCATTACTCTCATAATCTCATTAGCATATTATTATCCATAAATGGAACTACATATAACACAATTTTTTAAGTCCATTGAAAAAGATTTCCACAATTTTATGGATATTTGTTAAAAAAATCTCCACATATTTTGCAGAAATTATAAAACTTCACCAGGCCATTGCAATAAAATAACTTTTTAATTATCTCAATATTAAAGGTTAGGATAAGGTATAATTAAATACGGTATATTTCAAATATATACTACTTCGTATATTCTAAGAGCACACAATAAAACTATATCAGGAATGGACAATATCTTTATAGTAACACAATTTTGTATTTCAATTTATGATGGTGAAAAACCTTTCGGTGTGTATCTTTTCCATACACATTCTAAAACCGAAGTTAAAAAATTGTATAAATTACATATCCATTTTAGTATTTGCATAAAATTAGTTTACATATATATATGCTATACAGTCGGTGCTTACACCTCTTTACCAAAAAATTTCTCATTATCTTTTTAAAATTTCCTTACAATATTATTCTACCAATAATTCTATAGTTATTTATTATATTTAATGCATGTAACCGATTTATTGTAGGATATAAAATCACATACTCCAACTTAAGGTAACATATTTATTCCCCAAAAAAAGAAAAAGAAAAAAGACACCATAATTATCAAATCATACCCTACAAACTAATTAACATATCTTAGCCACTATACATACATAAAAATATTTCACAACTTTATTCTTATAAAAACCCATCAAAAATTACAAAACAAAAGTATAAACACACGTCAAAATCTTCAGTTTCATCCAATTATATACGTTTCTCAATATGTCCTATAAATTTACCCTAGAGAAGATAGAAAGTTAAACCAAGTCATGAAGACTTTAATTTTTTGTGTTACTACTAATTAAGTTTGAATTAATTTTAGTCATTAATTATTATTATCGTTAATACGTAACATAATAATAATAATATGGTGAGTAGTAACGTATTATTAGGAGGATTATATTGTGGGATTGATAATAATAATAATAATAATAATAATAATAATAATAATAATGAAGAAGAAGTATTAAGAAGAGGTTATAGAGGAAGACATAGATATGATATTACCGATGATGTGTTACCCTCACTTGGTGCACGTAGTCATGGAAGCGTTACACTTCGTCGCTTTGTTATTCTTCCCTTTGATCGCCGCTACAGGTTCATCTTTCGTAATTAATACTTATATGAGACGGTGTTACATATGCATACGTTGTAGGACGAGTTTTGTTATACATGATTATGTTTTTAAGGTTTTGGTTGACCCTATAACCGTTATGAGTTATTGTTTGTTTGTGAATAGGTACATGTTAGATAATGTTAGTCTAAAATGGTCCTTTTTAAAAAAAAAAAAAAAAAAAAAGTACTCCGTATGAAGTAGTTTCATAATAACCTAATTTAAATGGTTTATTACACCGTATTATGTTTAAATAGCATTTTTTTTTCAAAATAATGTGTCTAAATTGAGTTAATATATGAATACCTTTTTTGAAAATATTGTATTTAATGCTTTGACTGTCCTTATTATTAAATGTCAATAATTACATAAATAACTAGCTACAGTATATTAATGGCTGGGGATCGAGAAATTATTAACTTCATTTGAAAATTTAGCTTTTTTATAAGTTACGATTTACGAGTAAATTTTAAACCTTCAAGCAACCGTTAAATGGTCTTAGAAGGTGCCTTTTATAACAATTTTAGAAGGTGCCTTTTATAACAATTTGTCGGTAGGTCTCCTGAAAGACTGTCTCACAATGTGAGACCAACTCTTTTTCAAGAAAAAGAATTAACCACCACATAACTAACTTCTTGTGTGAGAGATCTCCCGATAACTTTATCGTGAGTCCGTTTCACCCAATATTTTGTGATTGAAAAATTGAACAATATTATTCAATGTAAAATTGTTACGTTACGGAGTATGTTATAATTGAGGGTTGACCAAAAAAGACCAATGATGTCTAGAAAACGAAAAAGGTCAAATGGTAAACAAAAGAGGTTTTCTTAGGCGTTTCATTAGTAATGACATTGATCCATTATATTGGCGTTGCCGCTCAATTTGTAACTTGCTCATGATCATTTTCATATAAGACGGTTCTATATAGAACTGTTAAACTGTTAATTGATGTTACATATAGGGAGTATGTCGTAAAAAAAATTATTGATATTGCATGTAAGTTACTCCGTACTATAAAAGGGTGCAACAGAATAGGCTATTTTAGTTATATTATAAAATCACCTTATCTAAAAATGTATAATTTACAAATTGATATCGAGTACACATAAAAAATATGTGCATGCGTTGGTATTTTAACTAATGCTAATGCCATTTCTGATTTTTTTTTTTTTTTTTGGTACTTCAGTCTCTTCTTATTTTACTCCATATTTTTTAAGATATAAGGTGATTTTCAAAATCACGCGCTATCGTTTATTCTTAATTTTATTGCCTCAAAGTTATTTTTGTTAATATGTTTAACAACAATTCTTTTATGTCTTACATTATAGTTTAGTTTGAGACTTTGATCGGCCATAATTTTAAAGTTACCAAAAAAATGAGTACTTACTCTTGTGACTTTGTCGTTTTCTTTCTGAGATGACGCTTTAACTTTCAATATTTATATCATGTTAGAATTATCTTGTTTAATAACTTTGATGAGCTACATTATTCCTGCAGGATATGGGAACTATTTCTGGTAGTTCTAGTCCTCTACACAGCCTGGATTTCCCCATTCGAATTCGGGTTTTTGAACGGCCCACAATCGCCAGTCTCGATCATCGACAATGTCGTGAACGGGTTCTTTGCAGTGGACATCATCCTAAGCTTCTTTGTTGCATATCTTGACAAGAAAACTTATGTACTTGTTGATGAACCAAAGAAGATTGCCAAGAAATATGCCCTGAGTTTTCGGTTGGGTTTTGATGTCATCTCGACTATTCCCTCTGAAATTGTCCTCAAGCTTTTCCCTGCCTCGAAGCGAGCTTATGGGGTCTTCAACATGTTTCGCCTTTGGCGTCTGCGCAGAGTTAGTAGCCTCTTCTCCATGTAAGGCCTTTTATATTATTTCGACATTTCACTTTGGCCAATTGTTGGTACGAGACTTACGTAGGGCAACAATGTACTGCTGTTTTTTATTTTTTGTGAAATTGTCGTGACTGACACTTAGAGCTGAGTTAGCAATGTTGTCATAACGATTTCTTACATTTGATCAGGATGGAGAAAGATCGTAACTTCAACTACTTTTGGGTTCGATGCATCAAACTTATCTTTGTAAGTACGAAGATTCATTCGGATGCTCTTTTATTCATCTGGAATGACTATAATTTCGTATGGCATACACTTTCGTGTAGGTATTCTTAGACCTAGCAAAAAATAGCGAATTTGAAAAACACAATTTGAATTGATCAGACCCGACCATTGCCCGAATAGACTAATTCTATGACCCATAGTCCTAATTGATTGACCCAATTCAAATGGACTGGCATATTGTTTGTCTCTAAGTTATCCATCTTCTTAAATAAGTTAATAACAACACACCTCAAAGGTGAAACATACCGAACTTCAAATCACACAACTCTACCTGATCTGAACAGAATACAAACATTACCGAACATTTCCCAAACTGATCCGAGTGTCCACTTTGCCAGGTCTAGCTATACTTGTCTTTTACCCTTAATCGAAAAGTGGACAAAAATCATCTGGAAAATGTTGCGAACCCAATCCTATATCAAATGGATGAGAGTATGTCATTCTGATGCTTGTTTTTGAAATGTTGCTCAGGTGACAGTTTTTGCAGTGCATTGTGCTGGGTGTTTCTACTATCATATTGCAGCACATTACCATGACAAGAAGGCGACTTGGATTGGAGCATCCATGGAGGATTTCCTACAGTTTAGTGTTTGGACTCGATATGTTATGTCTGTGTATTGGGCTATTACAACTCTATCGACTGTGGGATATGGTGACCTTCACCCTGTCAATGAGTACGAGATGATTTTCGACATCTTTTACATGCTGTTCAATCTCGGCCTCACTTCATACTTGATTGGAAACATGACTAACTTGGTTGTCCATGGAAGTAGTCGCACTAGATCATATGTAAGTGAACCGTTTTATATTGTTAATCGTCATTTTACGACTTTTGGTGACCTGTGCTGAATTTCGTGATCAATGTATATGTATATATGCATTTCAGAGAGACAGCATTCAAGCAGCATCGAGTTTTGCACAGAGGCACCAGCTGCCATTTCGATTGCAAGAGCAGATGCTTGCACACATCTGTCTCAAGTACCGGACTGATTCCGAGGGGCTGCAGCAGCAGGAAATTCTAGACTCCTTACCAAAAGCTATAAGATCGAGCATTTCTGTTCATCTTTTCTACTCCCTTGTCGATAAAGTGTACTTGTTCCATGGTGTGTCCAATGATCTTCTCTTTCAACTGGTACTCTCCAACACAACTTCGTCTTTGTGTTGGCTACGTTAATGTCTGACTACATCGGTTCTTATCACGTTATTTTGACATGTTCTGTTTCGTATGTTGTCGTTTGAAGGTGTCTGAGATGAAAGCTGAGTTCTTTTCACCTAACGAGGATGTCATCCTTCAGAATGAAGCTCCAACTGACTTCTACATCATTGTCAACGGTTCAGCGGTACACCATAGCATTCTTGCTGTAAAAGTGTTCATAATCTTAGTGTTGTAGTGTACATCTAACTTCATGGTTCATTGATTTCAGGATCTTCTTCAAACCAAAAACGGAGCTGAACAGGTAAGTTAGTCGAAATCTCT
Source organism: Gypsophila paniculata (assembly GCA_032274805.1). NCBI lineage: Eukaryota > Viridiplantae > Streptophyta > Magnoliopsida > Caryophyllales > Caryophyllaceae > Gypsophila > Gypsophila paniculata. The sequence goes on along the minus strand of JAUEKU010184560.1, from coordinate 4,594 downwards.
ATATACTTCTATGCTTCTTACATCATGATTCATGAAGTAGTAATGCTACGTTATCTGGAAACCATCCTTTGCGTTTTTCAGTACACGGAAAGGGTTGACGACTATTCTTTCTTATATGAGGCGTAATACGTCTAAGTTGTGTCACAGGTTGTCGGGGAGATAAAAAAAGGAGACATCTGTGGTGAAATTGCTGTGCTTTGCTACAGGCCTCAGCTCTTCACTGTAAGGACCAAGCGGCTTAGTCAACTTCTGAGGATAAACCGAACAGCATTCCTGAGCATTGTGCAGGCTAATGTTGGAGATGGGAACATTATCATGAATAATCTTCTTCAGGTTTGTAAAATGAACCAAAGCTCGTGTAACTACGGGCCACCTGTTTAGTTTTTACGACTTTTTGTGTATAAAGGAAAATCATTTGCCAAAATATATGCTCATATATTGTGTACATATGATCCCCTCAGACTTCTACCTCGATGAAGCTCATAACGCTTGGGTATAATGTGATTTTTCTAACGCAGCATCTCAAAGACCAGACAAATGATGTCCCAAAGGAAAGCTTAGTTGAGATAGAGAACATGATAGGCCGTGGCATGGTCGACTTACCCCTTAGTTTATGTTTTGCTGCTTTAAGACGGGATGATCAGCTGATGGTTCGACTGTTAAAACGAGGACTTGACCCCAATGAATCAGAAGACAGCGGCAGGACAGCTCTGGTATGTTCTACATTGAATTTCTGTCATCTTGAGGACTGTATGTCAAGTCAAAACGTACTATGTTCTCAGTCTTATGATGTTACTTGACACTGTCAAATTTCAGCACATTGCTGCATCAAATGGAAGCGAAAAATGTGTCCACCTCCTCCTAGACTTTGGTGCTGATCCTAATTGCAGAGGTATGCCCTTAAACTCCATGTATCTGATCGACAATGATGTAATCTTAGTGCCTAGATAGGTTCTTATTCGTTTTCACAACTAAACCTGTGTTACCTATTAAATGAGCGACTGATGTGGGCTCAAAATAACATCACAGTCATTTTTCCCCCTAGAGTTCGTCTCAGAAAAAACAGTAAAAACACTAATTTTCGTCTTTCATTCCTACTATAAAAACAGATCAAAACGGGAGCACACCTTTGTGGGAGGCAATGCAAGGCGGCCATGAAGCCGTAGTGAAGATGCTACGAGAATCTGGTGCCAAAATTAAAGCAGGCGATGTAGGTCAATACGCTTGCACAGCCATTGAGCAAAACAACATCAGTCTTCTTAAAAAGATTGCTCAGTTTGGTGGTAATGTCACGCTGCCAACAGCTAAATACGGTGGGGGAACAGCCCTGCACGTGGCGGTCAGTGAAGGAAACATCGAAACAGTCGAGTATCTGCTCGAACAGGGGGCCGACATTGACTTTCCCGACTACCAAGGCTGGTCACCCCGAGACTTAGCCGAGCAACAAGCTCAAGAGCACATAACTGCCCTTTTCCAATCTAAGGTTGGTCCGAAGAATCAGTCTGCAGTGAACATCCCTGAAGATGATCGAAACAAGGTTCGATTCCTAGGGAGGTTCACTAGTGAGCCTAATTTGCCAGAGCTAGTCCGGGAAAGCCGTCCCTCATCCTGGGATGAATCGGTAGGATCGAATTTAAGGCTAAGGAGGAAGGCTAACAATTTTCGGAACTCAATATTTGGGGTCATGTCAGCTGCTCAGGTTGGACAAAACGACCATTTTCCTACGGTTGATCAGAGTAATTACGCGAAACAGTCGGCCCCGTCTCGAGTGATCATTAGTGGGCTTCAAGGGGGAGTGTTAGTTAAGAAGGTAATTGTATTGCCAAATAGTTATGAGGAGCTCTTAGGCGTTGCTGCTAGCAAATTCGGGTTCTACCCGTCTCGAATTCAGACTGAATGTGGGGCTGAAATCGATAACATTGAGGTTATTCGAGACGGGGATCATCTTGTATTAAGCAAGGATAACACAAATGACACCGATTAAAACCATTAATTTAGGAAGTTAGATATTAAACGTTCCCCTAATTAAACCACTTGAAAAACTTCAAAGTAATTTCCAATTTTATTTTACTTTCAATTTAGTTTGATATAGGTTAGCTTTTCCTCGAAATGGATGGTCAATTTTTCCAACAATCCAATATCGATTTAATAGACCAAAGTGGAACATGAATTCTTATATAGAACGATTTCATGATATGATTAATGTACCCGTGTGATCTTCATATATTACTTTCTATTTTTCATTTTATTAATTTTTTGTTGGTTTTTATATTCTATATTATATTTTCTAGTGTGAGACAATTTTATCGAGACAAATTATTACGTGGATTCTCCCTTCTAAAATTATTCCAATGTGAAGTGAAGAAGATATTGTTAAGACCCAAATTGGCCGCAGAGGATAACTTGCACGATAGTATATGCAATGGGCTTTTTGCCCATGCCAACGAAAAAGGTTAATATAGCAACAAAATAAGCAGATATCGACAATATACATATTGGAAAACTTATATTGACCGTATCTCTTAACACGCTTCAAACTCTTACTCCTTCATTTGTGGACTATAAAATTTTTTTCCCTCCGCTTAAACCAATTATGGGTTGTTTTACCTTGTATTTTCTTTTTGCGCGAAGAAAATTTTAATTATAGAATACAATTGACGGAGACATAGGAAACTTCTAAGCTATATATCTAGACTTCTTATGTTTTGAAAAATCTACTGTCACCTCAACAATCAATCCCGACACTTTACGAGTCAAAATTCAAACTCAAAATGATGGTGGCCGGCAATGGTAGCCAAGCCGGTCAGTGAAATTTCCAATCTGTTTTTTTTTTTTTGTATATCGGCGGATAAACCCATCTTAGTTCAAGTAGACGAGCCACCTTCACGACCAAGGTGGTAAACCTCCGGGGCTACAACCGACTCCACAGCTGCAGCACCAGGTCAACCTGAGATCTCTTGGATGGAGGATAGGTATCCCAACCACTAGACCGTATCCTTGGGGGTAAATTTCCAATGTGTTGCCCTAATAACACATGTCAAAAATAGGCACCAAAAGATCTTTGGTAAAGTAGCAATTGAGGAGGAGGTTAAACCACATTGTGAATTGTGATGGGTAGATTATGGCATTGAGAACGACTCAATGACAAGCTCCCAAATTGTGCATGTATCAATGTATGTACGTGACCATGACCGCGACCGTAATCACAACCGCGTAATTGAATGAATAACAACAAACACCAGATCGTGTTGGCTATATATATGTCCATTCTAATGATTTTATGGTCACTTAAACGTGGCCATTTTTAGCTTCTGTCAATCATTTATGATTTTCTTGGAAGTTTTAACTAGGCAATGAGAATTCCCTTTCATTGTTGTTTTTTCTACGTTGTTATCAAGAAGCTAAGGTACGTTGAGGTCTCTTTCTATTAAGTGCCACGCAGTTAGACCGGCCACAAGTCGGGTCAGGTTGGATTAGCTCCAATTCAAATTGGTTTATTTGGGAAACGGTTTTGAGCTACGTCGGAGCGGGTTAGCTTAACCTAGATCCCGTCATAACGCGCCGAGTTGGACTAAAAAAGTAGTACCTTAAATCGACCAGATTCAGGGGTAGAATGCGTCGGACGAAATTGCCTAGACTCAACCTGTTCAAATGGGCATGTCTTGTGGCAATATTTTTTTCAGTACGTCTTGGATAAAACGGTTTTATTTTATTTTTATGTAAGACTATTTTACAATTTCACCTAAAAGGTTTACGAAATATCAAGACTTAGATACTATAAATAAGAAAATGGTAACATGATAAACATACTAACAATCATTATTTAAAAGAATACGAAAACTATAAAATTGGTCACAACGATAAAGCATCACAAATATAATTAAAAGCATTACCAAATTCATACAGCTAGTCACGATTTAGAATAAATAAAGTGGTCTTATTATAACTTATAATAAAGTGGTCACAACGATAAAGCATCACAAATATAATTAAAATTAAAGCATTACCAAATTCATACAGATAGTCACAATTTAGAATAAATAAAGTGGTCTTATTATAACTTATACGGAGTAATAAGAAAGTCTTATATAAGAATTTGTGTTCCACAAATCTGTTTAGTTGCTCGGTAGTTTATTGACTTTATTTAGGAGTTTAATATGTGCGTTCCATATTATCTTGTGTTCATGTGAAAAAAGGTCATGATTAGATTTATCCTAGACTAGGTTCAATGTTAATTAATCTAGTTAACCTTACGAGTTCGATGTTCAAACCAAAACATATTTATTAGATTTATCTCGAACAATTCGAATGTAAAAATTTGTAGTTAGCAGGTGCAAACATATAGCAAAGTCATATTTTCCCAAAATTTTAGCCGCTTGTTATCTAGTTACTCCATTTCCCAAAATTAAATACTACTCCGTAATTTATACGAAGTATCTAATAAACACACGTTAAAAAATTCGAGACTAAATTATATACGCATGTAACCGTCATGTACACCGTAAAACTTACAAAAGTCCAAATAAATCATCTAATCATCTTCGATTAAGACCCTTTCTCCAACCAAACAAGTTCACGTAATTAACAAACTTAA
>JAUEKU010184549.1:0-10096 GCA_032274805.1 Gypsophila paniculata | reverse complement strand
TTTTTGTTTCTTTTACATTTTTCAAACACAAATTTAGTTACGAATTTTTCAAAACACTTGATTCAATATTAGTTTACTTTATAATTTTTGGGTGAAATGAAATTCAATACTTTTTTTTCCCCTTAAGTCATCGTCCGTTTATCACCCGATCCATCCGTTTAATCCGCGGATGACGGATGGACGGATAATGGATGATGTTTTTAGTGTAGTGAATGGATGCGGGTGAAGCGTCACCCGATCCGAACCCGATCCATTGCCATCCTTATAGATGAATAGTGGCCAATTAGGATATGTGGTGAATCCACATGAATGGAGGGAGTATATATTTATACGACACCGTCGTACGCATTACATACGATAATTACTCGGTGTATGAGTCATTTTACAATCCGTGGATCATAAATCTGATGTATTAGAATAAAAGTTTTTTGAGTTTTTTAATAAAGAATTTGAACTTTTTTTTAAGAATCTGAGTTTGTATTACTATTCACAGAAGTACCCAGAAACTTTGCATTAAAACTCAAAAAAATAAGTATTTGAAATAGTACTATCAGATGTGGTCATTTTAGTTATTATCAAAAAAAAAAAATTAAGTTACTTTCGAATCATTACTTTATAGCTACAAATGAGATTGACTCAAGCCATTGAAAGGCCACAATTATTATTGGGAAAAATTGACTTATTATTATTACCCTATAAAACCCAAAATTTGGTAATTTCTCCTTTAATTTTTTTTTTTGAAATTATACCCTATATAACATTTTCTTTGACTTATTATTATTATTATTATTATTATTATTATTATTATTATTATTATTTGTAACCGTTGAAAAATTTGAGTGTGATTTTAAAGTAATTTTCATGGATTATTTTGAATCTTTTTCAATCATATTGATTCAAGTGAATATCCGTCACGCAGTCACACCACTTCGTAAAACAATCTTACTTCTACCTGCCTCGATTCCTTATAAGAATCAAACTAGGCCAACTTGACTTTCGACCCATTATCGAACTATTCTAACCAACCATGTCCCCAACAAATTTCGAGTCAGACTTATCGAGTCCGATCAATTTAGAATTTTAGACCCTCACTATTATCAGTCCAAAACTATGTAAGATCTCTGTCACTCCTAACATTGTACCTTTATTCCAGTGATTGTCTCATTTCTGATACTTTTATTCCTTCCTTCAGTTGACCATTCACCAAACTTTCTTCATACCAACTCTCACTCAATTTCACAGCACTTCACACCAAAAAAATTACTCAAAAATTCAATTGTGCAATGGAAGAAGAGAAAGTGGTAGCTGTGATCTTAGTTGGTGGACCCACTGAAGGTATAAATTATAAACCCTTTTTTTTTATTTATTCAAAGATCACAACTTTTCTTAGAAAAATTGATACCCATTTAATTATTTTTGTATTTGATGTTGTTATGAAGTGTTTAATCAAGTTTTTATGGAAGTTATTTCACTTTTAATAGTCGATCTTACAATTTGAAAGCGATAGACGATCTTTCACAAGACGTACCCTTATTCAGGAACTACAAAGATCACAAACAAAAATTCACGTCCATTTGTGATATTAAGTATTTAATCAAGTGCATATGATCTGTGTTATCAAAGATCAAAACTTTTCTTCAATAAATTTATGCCCATGTGTTTGTTTTTTTCATTTAATGGTGATATAAAGTATTTGATCAAGTGCATACGATCACAAACGTCTTAAAAAAAAGGACGGTCTTTCACAATGAATTGTCAATCGTGCAATTTATTATTACATGTGATGATTTTTGTATATAATGGTGTGATATAAAGTGTTTTAATCAAGTTTATTTGATTTGGGTTGATGCTCAGGAACTACATTTAGGCCATTATCATTCAATACTTCGAAACCCTTGTTTCCTATTGCTGGACATCCTATGGTTCATCATCCGATTTCTGCTTGTAAAAGAGTATGCTTTTAAAATTTTCGGTTTTATTTGATTTGATTTGATTTTGGGTTGGTTAAGTTTTATTATGTTAACTCATTTTTGTTTTAGTCGTTTGTTTGCCTTTCGATTTTGGGACTTGAAATTTGATTCAATTATCATCTGAAATCATTTAGCTAGAGTCCACATCCTTCTCGATCCCTCATTGATATGTATAGTATAGATCAAATTATACTTTTATACGGAGTACAAGGGAAATGGTTAATTTAAGTGTATTCCCGAAATAGATAGGTAAAAAAATGACTTAAGGTTTAGGGAGTAGTACTATGTTAGGCCGATGGTTGATTTTGATTCTTATGTATATGATGTGTAGATACCAAACTTGGTGCAAATATTTCTCATCGGGTTTTTCGAAGAGCGTGAGTTTGCACTGTATGTGTCTTCAATTTCAAATGAGTTGAAGGTGCCAGTAAGGTGAGTTCAGTTTTGACTGTGTTTGACTTGGGTGTTTCAATTTTGTAGTTCATCATTTTGCTTGATTTGCTGGTTTTAGGGGATTTAATGTGAATTAGCTGACTAATTAAGTCGTGTTCTTCGATCTGATTTGCATAGGATAGAATTGGTGCACTTTGTGTAAGTGGCTAAGTGCTGAATCTTCATAACGTCTGTATATCTTCCGAGCTTGTCTGGATTCATATGTAGGAAGGAAGCGGTGGGGAGGGGGATGGAGTGGGACGGAGATCTAGTATTTTCGTTTTCAATCTTTGCTACGTTAGAAGGGTTTTAATCTCGTTGAGACAATGAAATTTCTTGAACAATGTAATAAATCCTCCATTTACTTCCAACCCGATTTAGTAGCCAAACAATGAGATTTCTCCCCCTTCATCGCCCTTTACTTTGTTTCTCCAACTCCATCCATCTATATAAAGGGTTAGGCAAGCACATTTTGGGTTCGGTGTTGGACGTCGAATGCAGGATTTGATGTCGGCTTTATTCTTTGCATGTTTAGGTACTTAAAGGAAGACAAACCACATGGTTCGGCTGGTGGGCTTTATTACTTCAGGGATTTGATCATGGAAGATGAGCCGGTTAGTAAATGAATTCTATGAAATGATCAACTACAAAGGGTTTTAGTAAGGTGGAGACCGAGGCCCTTTCCACCGTGAACTGATAAACAAATATGACTTGTTTATTCATCTCTGATCACGTCGTATTATTGGTCTCTTTATTTGAATCTCATTTTTCGATTTCGACTGAAATTGGTGACATGAAACTCTTATATGTCTGACATGAAACTTCTCTGTTTGTAGTCACACATATTTCTCTTGAATTGTGACGTTTGCTGCAGCTTCCCACTACCAAGCATGCTGGGTAAATCCGTGATTCTCTCTAATATTATGTTAGAAATGAGATGCATGCTTCATGACCTCCAGACCTTGGTACACTGCACTGCTATTTACGCATAGATCTGCTGTAGAATGTTAACGCCATTTATTTTGACAAATTCAGATGCCCACAGGAGTTACGGTGGCTTGGGTACTTTGTTAGTAATTAAGGTTAGCCACATGCTCCATTCATTTTCTAATGATAACTCGTCGGTCCATCTATATCTTCGAGTTTTTACCCAACAGTAATGTTATTTTGCAGGTTTCGGCTGAATCAGCCAACCAGTTTGGTGAGCTGGTAGCTGACCCCGATACCAAAGAGTTGTTGCATTATACAGAGAAGCCGGAGACATTTGTATGTACTGTACTCAAGTTGCAGCGATGTTATATAGACCTGGAAACAAACCTGCAATTCATCACAGTACAATTTCGTATGATCTTGTAACTCCATTCGTTGTGTGTGACTGCATGCAGGTTAGTGATTTGATAAACTGTGGTGTGTATGTGTTCACCCCCGAGATCTTTTCAGCTATCCAGGGAGTAATTGCGAACCGGGAAGAAAAAGGTTGGTGTCAGTGATTTACGCTTCCTTTTTCTACATAGCACACACTATTGGGCTTGTTAACGGGTGCTTTTTTTGTGGGCTTAATAAAACGGATGAGACACGTGGTAAAAAGATAGAACATTCTCTTAGTTTTATCTTATACGAGTAATACACTTCATGGAGTAATGCTAATATTATGCATAATATTATGCTACAGTGGATTCGAGTCAGTTCAGTGTCTAGTGCACGCCGTATAATGTGAGTTCTAAGCTGTTCTTTGCTGAAGCATCACAATACACGTTTGTCTAATTATATGGTGCTCTCTTCAAATACAGCACCCCTTCGCCACATGAGCAGTTTTGAATCACTACAGTTGGCTACAAGGTATGAACTGAAGTTCCCATATCCGAGTTATTATCTTTTTGTGTCGAATTATTAAAACTAATATTTCGCATTATATATTTGCTATTCTGCTCGACTCTCTTTCAAAACGTTCTCTACATTTTGTCTTTTCGCTTTCGTCTATTACGCTCAAGTTACTTATGTTGGCGGTATTATTTCTTTTGTGTATTATGTTCTTTTTCGTCCCTTTTTCCATTGTTATACCTCATATTGGTGGTTCCAAACAATTGTCCTCAACTACATATGTTCATTTATATTTGATCTCGTTTCACGTAGGCTACCTAGTGAGTTTTATCAATATAAAATTGGATGAGATCTGATATAAAACTCTCAAAAGGGCTCCATCTGCAGATTTTGTGAGATTGGACCAAGATATATTGTCTCCGTTGGCCGGAAAGAAGCAATTATATACCTATGAAACAATGGATTTCTGGGAACAAATCAAGACTCCTGGGTATGCTCTTGATTGTCGGTATTTGTTTTCTTGCGTAGGTGTTCAGACATGTTTAGCTCTTGGACCATGTCACCCATGGTACTAAATTTCAGTGTGACACTTGAACCCAGAATTGTTGGTCGTCGCAATAAACGCGGCCTATCAAAATGTAGTCACGAATTCACGATAACCTCTGAAAGTCTGAAACATCGATAATATCACGACTGAATTTGAATACTACGAGCTGATGGCTAATATTCGTATACGTTTGATCTTAACAGTATGTCATTGAAATGTTCTGGGTTGTACCTCGATCTGTTTCGACAGTCTTCCCATAGTCTTCTCGCTTGTGGAGGTGGAACAAGAAATGCCACAATTGTTGGCAATGTTTATATTCATCCTTCGGCTAAGGTTCATCCCACTGCAAAGGTAGCTGAAAATCTTTATTTGCCGTGAAAACATGAAATCAGTTCCTCAAGTATTTAGCCTATTAAATGACTGATTGTTTTTCTCGTACAGCTTGGTCCGAATGTGTCGATATCAGCTAATGTGCGCATTGGAGCAGGTGTCAGACTTGTTAGCTGCATCATCTTGGACGATGTTTCGATTGAGGTACTGAGTTAGCAAGAAACCTAATGGAAATCGAAATGTTGTCTGATGGAAATTGCTTGACAATAGTTCTCATTCCTTGTGTCAGGAAAATGCACTTGTTATGAACTCTATCGTTGGATGGAAATCTTTGATCGGGAGATGGTCTCGTGTTCAGGTAAGTTAATAATTACTTTGACAACTTTTGGTTACAAGTTTACGACGTTACCCGAAAACCTGATAAGAACAATACTAGACGTTACCCAAGTGTCGTGTATGCCATGTCTACCTTAGTGCCGCATTGCATTGACTGACCGCTAGTCTAGTAGTCTGCTACACAATAATGCAGTTTAGCGACGACCTTTGATTGCTCTAAGTTATAATCTCGACATCTCTTTTGAATCGACACTAATTTTTTGGTACAGGCTGAAGGTGATTACAACACGAAGCTTGGAGTTACGATCCTAGGTAATTACGTCTAACGTCCATCTCTTCTACTGAGCTTTGGATTTTTCGTAGTCATGCTTTGTAGAAGTCGTCTATCCCTCCTTTAAATTCATGCATGTCCATTATTCAGCTCTGACCGAGTAAATATGTTATCCGATGCAGGAGAGTCCGTCACAGTAGAAGACGAAGTTGTCGTGATTAACTGCATTGTTCTCCCTAACAAGGTTCTCAACATGAGTGTTCAAGAAGAGATCATTTTATAGCTGATCCTCATGCCACTTTCGATAGCACACGACGAGTGAGTTGACTTTTTTTTCAATGAACACGGCGGGAAACTTACATTATAAGACGATGATTCGAGGAGTGGATCTCGAACATGCGTTCAATTATACAGACTTTGGGCATCTTCCACGAGTCTTGAGAGACCATTAATTTGTTGTACTTGTATCACGGAGTTTGTTGTACTAATATTATGGATTTAAAGTAAATTGTCAATTTTATTACGAATCAGTATGAAACATCGCTCTTTAAGGTTTGGGCTAATCCTTCTTTGCGTATTTTTGGTTGCTCCTAGGTTTTTTTTATCTTCGATTAAAATGAGGATAAATAACTTTCATAATGTTCGTGTTAATTATTTCATGAAAATATAATCAAAGATTAACACATTCATTTTATTGTTGGAAAAAAAAAAGCGTATTGCAAGTTATTGAAAATCCAAAAATTTAATATTAAGTAGTTCGAATTTAATTTAATCGACGATTTTAAATGATTTTGTGACCAAAGCTTTGTTACTGCTTTTAATTAGTTCAACACAATAAAACGATTCTATAAAAATTTGTTACTTCAACTGTGGTGTACGCGTATACACATTTTAAAAAAATCGAGTCTAAATTAGTATTTATGACGCGTAAACTCGACCCAAAATCCCTAATTAATGACGAATTTATACCAATATATAATTTTCTAACCCCTTCCACTTTTTTTTTTTCCTACAAAAATATCTTTACCAAGTTACCGCTCAAAAATTACACTACATAATATATAAACACGCTTCACTAAAAGCGTTACCAAATTAATTCGATAATCGATCATCGATGGCAGCATCGACATCGACATCGATGACAAGAAAGAGGACGAGACTCGAGGAGCCGGACGTGTGCGCGATACTACAAAAGTACGCACCCGACACGATACTCGTACTCCTCCAAGAACTCGTCAATTTCACGGGACAAAAAATAAATTGGACCGATATCACGAAGAACGTGAACTCACGAGTGCCAAACCCTAGGGATATCGGACCGAAACAACTATCGGAAAATGAAATCAGACGGCTGTGGCGGTACTTAGCGTACCGCCACCCGTTGATTAATTGCGATGGTGATGGTGAAAGTGAAGATGATGATAGTGATTTGGAATTTGAAATCGAACAATTGAATGATTGTTTGAATTTCGATGCGGAGATGAAAGAAGTTGTTAATTGTGTGCAGAAATTGATCTCTGCGACGTCTGTTGAATCGAATGTTAAGAAGAATAAGGATAAATTTGTGAAGAAATGATCGATTGATTGAAAATTGATCGATTGATTGATTTAGGGATGAGTTTAGTTGAATTTGATTGATTTGGGGATGATATTAGGGTTTTTAGGTGATTTTAATTGATTTGGGGATGAAATTAGGGTTTTTTTAGTTGATTTTGATTTGATTTTTCGTAGTTTTTTTAGCCCTAATTTTTTGTGTTTAGTTTTGTTTAATTTTGTGATGTTGATAGGTCATTTTTTTTTTTGGTTATTTTTTGGACGATTACTTTATTTTTTTTTTTTTCGATCAAAATTTGTTGTGCTAAAATTGTCAAATTTGTAATTAGGATTTTGACTTTCGGAAGACTTATGTTTTAGATAAATAGTGTGTGAGGTTGTTTGACTGAGTTTCCTATGGGGAATAGTCTTGTAATCTCTGCGAATTCTTTCTCTATGACCGATTTTAGCTCTCAACGTCTTCCTATTGAGAGTCGGGTACTTGTGTGAGCTTTTTCTTAAGAGTATGACATAAGCTACTTCAACGTGTAGCTACCGATACTCATACTCGAGAAATTTTCTGTATTCTCATTGTCATGAAAAACAAGATTACACTGTGTATTATATCATTGAATTGATAACCATCTTTTGAAAAACCTTCTATGCTCAAATCCCCCGAGATAAGAAACGTACGCGCGGATATTTACTTGTCAGTTTGTCACCTATCGACCACGCCTTTTAGAGTGTTTGTAGTCTTTGTGTCGCCCTTCGTAGGCAAAACTTGTTAAATTTTCAGTATATAATACTCTCACCAATGTTTGCATCACTTAATTCGAATTCTTAGTCTGTTTTGTCCATCACCAGCTAACACAATCATTCCAACGATTTTCACCCATTCAAATACAACCCGTAACATTATGAATTGTTATCCCATTCCACTGATTCTCGCCCATCTAATCCAACCCGCACACATCCCTCACCAAAACACCAAACTCTAACCTTAAGAAAACACCAACCCCAAATCTATATCAAACCTTAAACCCATTATCATCTCATCCATCATTCCAAATCTAACTCCCACACACCCGTCCTAAAATCCCAAGCTCAAACCCGACTAAAAAAGTATCAACCCAAAACCAATATCAAATCCAAAATTAATCCCAACTCAAAAAACAGTGCCCAAAATTTCCCAAAATTTATCTCGAATCCAGAAATTCATCCATTGGCATCCCAATTACACCTAATCTTCAAGAAGACATTCATTCACGGCCAAAATAAAAGACAAGTTTCCTACTCCCTCCGTTCTAGTCATTTGTTTACATTTCTATTTTAGTACCTCATTCATTAAGTAATTTCGAGTTCATTTCCCATTATTCCCATTATTATCTACTTGTCTGATTGGTCCCCACCACCTTTTTGGTCTTTGTATAAAAAACAAAGATAAACAAATGACCGAAATATATAGAATAATAAATCAAATGTGATCACATTTAAACTAATCGTAACCATTATAAACAATATGACAATCTTCTAACAATAACAAGACTATACAACCAGTTGGAGTACAACTGATTTCATTTTTTTTTAACAATGCTTTAAATTTTATGAACATTATTATAAATTTTTTAGCTATGTTTACCATCTTTTACAAAATAATAAAAAATATTATTAAAAAGCTCAAAAAATCAATGTTCATTATTGTACAGCCGATTGTACAATCCTTTTTTAAAACCGTCTTTTCTAAGACTTTTTAAACTCTTCCCCAACTAAACATCCTTCTTCCCATTGCATTCCCTCCCACCTCAATCAAAATCATTCCAAACCCAAAAATGGCGATCTCATCATACATGGGCAACCGCAGCCGCGGCGGGTGGGCGCGGTCCTTCCTGCCAACAACCACCGCCACATCATCATCATCATCAGCATCAACATCGCCGACAAAATCAAAACTCCTCCGGAAACCCCGGAAACGCACCACACAAGTCCTCACCTTCCTCTGGTCCCACTACTTCTTCCTCCTCTTCATCTTCCTCTTCGTCGTCGTCGTCTTCGTATTCGTTTCCATGTCCCCCTCCCCCTCAGGCCCAGCCCGGCCCGGCCCATCCACCCGGGCCAGGAGGCCCAACCCCCGCAGGCCCAATGTAGGAGGCTCAGTCGTCGTCGACATATCGACCAAGGAATTGTACGATAAGATAGAGTTTGGGGACGAGGACGGGGGAGCGTGGAAGCAGGGGTGGGAGGTGGGGTATAAGGGCAATGAGTGGGACCATGAGCGCTTGAAAATCGTCGTCGTTCCTCATTCTCATAATGATCCTGGTTGGAAGCTTACTGTTGATGAGTATTATGATCGTCAGTCCCGCCATATTCTTGATACCATTCTTCATTCTCTTTCCAAAGTACTCTCATTTTTTCGGCTTTTTGTTTTTTTTAGTTGGTATGGAGTTGATTTTGTTTAGTTTAGGTTGATTGTTGATGGAATTGTTGTTGGTTTTAATGGGATTTTGTTTGATTGTGGACCAATTGAGCTGATTCGAGCTGAAATGTTGGTTGTTGGTTTTTGTAGGGTTTTGTTGGATTGTCGGAATACTGAGCTAAATTGTTGATCCAATTGTTTATGTTTTTTGTAATTGATGTCGGTTTTGTTTGATTTTGGGAAAAATTGAGCTGAAATGTTGGTTGTTGTTTTTTTAGTTGGTATGTTGATTTTGTTTAGTTTAGGTTGATTGTTGATGGAATTGTTGTTGGTTTTAATGGGATTTTGTTTGATTGTGGAACAATTGAGCTGAAATGTTGGTTGTTGGTTTTTGTAGGGTTTTGTTGGATTGTCGGAATACTGAGCTAAATTGTTGATCCAAT
>JAUEKU010184528.1:0-10099 GCA_032274805.1 Gypsophila paniculata | reverse complement strand
GTGGATTTTGGCGCAATTCTTTCTAAGTTGAAATTTCAAATTGCTGACATTGGATGATGTGATGGCTGACATATGACGTGGGGTACGGGTACAGCTCGGATAGCTTTGCGTACTGTGGTGATGCGCCAACGAATAAGGTTCACGTGTACGGATCGGATGGCCCTGTGAGTTGTGTCGATGTACCAGGGGACGTGTGACACGTGTACGGCTTGGATAGCCTCGTGGGCTGTGGTGATGTACCATCGGATACGTGACACGTGTACGCCTCGAATGGTTCTGTGTACTGTGCACAAAAAAACCCATATAAATACCCCCTGGTCCCCAACTGAAATCCTTATTTGCCAAACTTCCCTTTCTCTCTCTAAAATTTCTCTGTCAAAGTTTTAGCCCTAACTTCCTTTGCATCCTTCCGTTCTTCGTTTGAGAAAAAGGTAAACTGTCCTCCTACTTTCGCTTCTTCGAACTTTTAATTTTTAGACATGAGAGAACTGGTTAGTTCTGTCGAGACTCCGTCGAGCTTTAATAGTTTGTCCGACGATCATTCAGACTCGATAGTCCATAGTGCATCTTCTTTGGTCGAGGGGCCTAGGTTATCTCCTATGTCGGCGCAAACATTACTCCCTACACCGAAGGTGGCTTCTACATCAGGACGGTATCTCGAGTGGAAGGTGTACGAGATCCCCATGAAGACAAGGGTCAATCCGTCTTGGGCAAGGTTTATGCTTTTGAACAGTGGCGTTGAGGTCGCTGCTTGCCATTATCACTTGCCGAACGGATGGCAGTTTCTGATACCGAGGCCGGATGATTCTATGTGCAATTCTTCACCGGGCTGCACGGCGGTGTTCTTAAAAGTCCTAGAGTTCGGCCTCTGTTTCCCCTACACCCGTTCATTGAGGAGATACTCAATTGGGGGAACGTCATCATCTGTCAGATGAATGCGTTCGCCATTAGGACCATTTGTCTGGACCTGTTTGTTCATGGGGTATCCCCTATCGATCGATGTCTTTCGGGCCTTGCACTATTTGAAGCAAGGCCAAGGGTCGGCGAAGGGCTATTGGTCACTGAACACGGAGAATGGATACTTGACGGCGTACCCTAAGAAGACGTCAATTAAGGAGTGGAAAGAGCGATTCTTCTTCGTCCGTTCTCTGTCGACGTTGGCCTTCCCGACGCGCTTTGAACTCAACGTTCATAGGCGCTTCGAGGTTGTTTATTCGGCGGCTCACACACCGAGAACCGTGGACGTCGTGTTCAACGACAGCGAGAAGGAGGTAGTCAAGTACTTCAAAGCCCTTGACACGACGAGGAGCCCAAAGCCCGCGACTTGACTTCTACCGGCGAAACTCATCTTTGACGACCTCTTCTTGATTAGGGTCGGTCTGCTCCTTGATTTTAGCGAAGGTATATGCCGGGGCCAGTTGGCTTCTGTGTGTCTTGCTTTTAAGTTCTTTTATCGTTGTTCATGTGCTAACTCCTATCATTTTCTTTTGCAGCGGTAGGGGTCGAATTTTTCGAGAGCGGGCTATTTAGGATCGGTTTAGATTCGCAACGTACTCCACTAACCAACTCTCCAAGGATCATCCTTCGGGATCGTAATAGGACTCTCCGTGAATCCATCAATTTGAATTTGAAATCTGTCCCTGCTCCACCGCTCGCCTGCCTCGAAGAGTATGGCCAAAGGCGAGGGTTCGTCGTCTAAAGTGGCGGCGATGGCGGATCCGACACCGGGGGAGGTCACTGGTGCGCAGCCGCCAGTGCAAGCGGTAGCTGGTTCTCCGTCTTCCCCACGGCAGTCGAAGAAATCGACCAGAGCCATTTCATTCGGAGCGGAGGCCGAACAATCTGAGCCCCCTTGAAGCGGAAGAAGGCTAGTCAAGGCTACTCCTGGGATAGCATGGTGTCCGGCGGCCATTCCTTGGATGTGCCGACTGATTATGTCTCTTCTATCCCAACTTATCAGGGGATTGACTTGTCGACCTTTTTTCCGTTTTAGGTGGGTAGCTCGAAAGCCTCTCGCCACCGTACCGGGGAGTCTTCTGCGAAGGTTCCGAGCTCTGGGGGTCAAATATCTGCCGCACCCCGCGGACACCTCTCCGGAATGGGTCTTCATACAACCCCGACGTCGAGGTGACCTTGCCAAGGCATTCGGTGCTGGAGGCGCTCCGTACCTCGGCCGTGAAGACGTTCAATCTGTTGACGTCGGCCTCTCGTAGCCTACGAGAGGAGATAGATCAGATCGAAGGGCTGGATCAGCCGGGCACCACGACTCTCGCCCTTTTGGACACCGTCTGCCACGGGTGTTAGAAGCTGCGAGGTATGTTAGACAAGGACAGGAAGACCGTGACCGGCCTAAAGACACGGCTCAAAGAGTTGAAAAGGGCCAAGGCGACGGTCGAAGCCCATGCAGAGCGAGAGGTTCAGAGCATGGTGCAACTGTCTGTCCCGGAGGCCAAGACGGCATCTCAGGCCGACGCACTCTATCTTCTGGAGACGAAGAGGGCTACCCTAGTAGCGGAAAAGGAGGCGGTGTTAGCAGAGAAGGAGGCTGCCTTGGCGGAGAAGGCTAAGGTTTTGGCGACAAAAGAGGGTGAGATGGGCGAAATTCATCTTGCCGCCTATGCCGAGGGTTTTACCAACGGCAGTCTCGAGGTTCAAGAGCTGATCAATCAAGTTGAACCTGGTTTCAACTTCGATGCCTTCTACGCCGCCTCCGACCGTCTACAAGATGAGAAGAAAAGGCAGCTCGAAGCCGACCGTGGGGCGACAGTGTCCGCAACCAAATATGAGTGCGTGCTGTCGTCATCCGATTCCTCCTGCTCGGGCTGAAATTCTTCTTCTCCCCGAGCAGTTTGTCCGCTTTTTGCTTTTTGTTCCAGCTAGCAATTTATTTTTCTTAGGCTAATCTGTATTAAGCGGACCTTTTGTGGTTGACGGCCGCCAACCCAACTTCACATTTGTACTTGTACTTTGTTTTTACTTTCGTATTCCATTCTGGATTGCATTGTCATATGCTCCTCCTCTCGGAGGTTGATATGAATGATGAAATCTTTTCCTTCATTTTCCAGCTCGTCTTCTTTATTTTATTGCTCGTCACTTTCATTTTCGTTGTCTCTTTTGCATGAAATTTCTCTAAGTGTATTTCACTGCGGCCTTGGTTCTCCCATCTATCTTGGACACGGCCTTTTAGAATTCTCCTTTTCCTTAGAGCTTGTCTTTCGTTCCCTTTTGGAAATTTCATCAATTTTTGCTAAGTGTTTCGCACAACGGACACTCTTTCTCTGAAGCATTGTAACGGCTCCCTTCATGTGACGACGAGCGTGCTTGTACTTTTCATGAGCTAATTTTAGCAACATGTTGCTGAGTATTTCTTACAACGGTCATTCCTTTTGTGCTTGTGAAGTTGTCGTTGCTTATGCCTTAAGAGGCTCACGCGCGGCGGATTCCTCCCGTCAGTTGTGGTAAATGTTGCCCAGAGTGTTTATTGGGTTTCCTCTCACTATTCCTTGGTCTATGCCTTAAGAGGCTCACGCACGGCGGGCTCCTCCCGTCCGTTGTGGTAATCATTGACCGGAGTGTTTATTGGGTTTCCCCTCACCACTCCTTGGTCTAAGCCTTAACAGGCTTCACGCACGGCGGGCTACTCACGTTCGTTGTGGTAATCATTGCCGGAGTGTTTGTTGGGTTTCCCCTCACCACTACTTGCTCTATGCCTTAAAAGGCTCACGCACGGCGGACTCTTCCCGTCCGTTGTGGAAATCATTGCCCTGTGTGTTTCGTTGGTTTCGTGTGACGTCTCCTTTGTTTATGCTTTAACAGGCTCACGCACGGCGGGCTCCTCCCGTCTGTTGCGGTAATCGTTCCCCGGAGTGTTTATCGGGTTTCCCCTCTCCCCTCACCACTTCTTGGTCTATGCCATAAAAGGCTCACGCATGGCGGGCTCCTCACGTCCGTGGAGGTAATCGTTGCCGAAGTGTTTATTGGGTTTCCCTTCACTACTTCTTGGTCTATGCCTTAAAAGGCTCACGACGGTGGGCTCCTCGCGTCCGTTGTGGTAATCATTTTCGGAAATGTTTATTGGGTTTCCCCTCACCACTCCTTGGTCTATGCCTTAAAAGGCTCACGCACGGCGGGATTCTTTCGTCCGTCGTGGTAATCGTTCCTTAAGAGACTTGTCCTTGCTTTTGGTCGTGATTTATGCTGCTTTCCGCCGAGAATTTATTCACTTTAAGCATTTTTAGTCAACTTTTATCTTTTATAAATTCAAGTATTTATTTAAACGTTATTGCCTTGTTCCCCCTTTTGTTTATTTATTATAATACAAAATAATGAATGGACAAACTGACTTCTTCTTTACTAAAATGGGCACGTTCTGAGAGGTGTCAACATGTTTGATCACTCCCTTCATACAAAATATTTTTTAAGTGTATCTGCGTTCCAATGAGATGGGAGTTCGTTGCCCCCCATGTCTGTCAGCCGATATGTTCCTGGCCACATGACTTTTGTGATCCTGTAAGGACCATCTCATGTTGTTGACAGCTTCTCGTGTATGTTGCCCTTACCGGTTGCTTTCTCCTTTCTGAGTACGAGGTCGTTCTCCTTCACTTCTCTCCCATTCACCCGTCGGTCGTAGGCTCTCCGGAGTCTATTTTGATACACTAATAGATTTGATTTGGCTTGGTCCATTACTTCTTCAAGCAAGTCAAGGGACTCTGCTTGTAGTGCTTCATTGGCCGACGGGTCGTAGTCTTTGCTACGTACCGTGGGAAAGTATGCTTCAGTGGGCAGCAGCGCCTCGGACCCATACACTAAGTTGAACAACGTGTGACCCGTCGATTCCTTCTCCGTTGTTCGTAGCAACCACAATACACTGGGTAGTTCGTCGGCCCAACCCCTCTTGAGTTCGTCCAATCTTTTCTTCAGTCCATTCAGGATCTGTATGTTGGTGGACTCAGCCTGACCGTTGGCCTGTGGGTGGCATACAGCGGAGTAAGCAACAACAATGTTGAAGCGTTCGGGCCAACCTCTGATGGGGTTGCTGTCGAACTGTCTCCCATGATCAAAGACCATCACTTTCGAAACGCCGAATCGCGTTATAATGTTGTGCCATATGACCTTGCGGACGGTGGGTTTGGTGATGTTCACCACGGCTTCGGCCTCAACCCATTTGCTGAAGTAGTCCACGCCCACTATTAGGAACGTTCGACCTCCGGTCGTTGTGCTGAACGGCCCAAGGATGTCCATTCCTCATTGGGGAAACGGAACCGCGCTAACGACTGGTGTGAGTTCTCTTGTCGGCATGTGAATATCGGATCCGTGAATTTGACAGTTGTGGCATCGGCTGCTCAATTTCTTTGAGTCCCTCAGAATGGTCGGCCAGTAGTATCCCGTCCATAGGGCCTTATGAGCTAGGTTCCTGCCGGACACGTGATGACCACAGGCTCCGGAGTGAATCTCGTTCAAGATGGTTTGCCCGTCCTCGAGTTCAACACATTTTAGCAGCGGACTCGAGAACAACCTTCGATATAGCTCGCCTTTATAGACGACATATCGACGGCCTGTTCGTTTTATTTTTGCAGCCAATACTCTGTCCATCGGCAGCTCACCCGTCTCCTTGAATCTCATGATCGAACTTATCCAACTTTCTCCTTGCACGATGACAGCCATCGTTCGTTTTTTGTCAGTGCTCTTTCTTGTCAGTATTTCTACGGTGATCGTTTTCGACACATTGTCGACCATAGCACTTGCCAACTTGGCCACGCCGTCGGCCTTATTGTTCAGGGACCTCGGGATGCCGATGACCTCTAGAGATTTTAATCTTTTGGCTAGGGTTTTGACCTTGTCCATATATTTTATCATCGATTCATCCCAGGATTCATAGTTTCCGCTGATTTGGCTTGCCACCAGTTGAGAGTCCGTTCGCAACGCTATGTTCTCCGCTCCCATGGCTATGGCCAGTTTCAACCCGGCGACTACTGTCTCGTATTCCGCTTCGTTGTTCGACGCGAGGAACGCGAACTTTAGGGCGTGCTCGAATTCAACTCCATCTGGAGTGATTATCACAACTCCGGCCCCGGATCCATCGATGGGTGCTGATCCGTCGGTGTACAACTGCCACATTCTATCAGCACTGCTTATGTCATTAGGTTGAGGATATTCAGCCAGGAAATTGGCCAAGGCTTAAGCTCTTATCGACGTTTGTGGTGTGTAGCAGATACCGTACCCAGATAGCTCGATTGCCCATTTGAGTAGTCTCCCGGACTTCTCGAATTTCTCCAACGCTTTTTCAAGTAGCTGGTTAGTTCTTATTTCGATTGGGTGGGCATCAAGTACGGTCGTAACTTTCTCGCCGTTATTACTACGGCTTATGCAGCCTTCTCTATTATTGGATAGTTCTTTTCTGAAGAGCCCAAACCGTGGCTTACAAAGTAAATCGGCTGCTGTTTTTTATCTTTCTCTCTTAGTATTACCGCACTAACTGTCGTGGTTGTTACGGCAATGTAGAGGTATAGGGTCTCTCGGAATGTTGGTCGTGCGAAAGTAGGCAGCTCGGTGAGGTGGGCTATCAAGGCCTCGAGTGCTCTCTTCTACTCATCCCCCCCAGTCGAACCCTTCATTCCCTTTCAACATCTTGAAGCTAGGTGTTAACTTGTCTGTCGATCTTGATATGAACCTTGACAAAGCCGCCATTCTGCCGGTCAACCGTTGCACCTCGCGTACTGATCTGGGATCTGGTAGATCGATGATGGCTTGCACTTTGTCTGGGTTAACGTCAATCCTCTCGCACTTACCAGGAAGCCAAGGAACTTCCCAGATCGGACGCCAAACGTGGATTTATTCGGATTTAACATCATCCGGTATCTTCTGAGAGACTTAAAAGTTTCCCTCAAGTCTTCCAGGGGTTCCGCGTCGGACTAGCTTCTGACGATGGATCGTCAACATACACTTCAACGTTACGTCATTTTTGCTCAAGGAACACTTCATCGACAAGTCGTTGGTACGTTGCTCCGGCGTTCTTTAGCCCAAATGGCATCGTTTTGTACATGTATACCCCGCCACTGGTGATGAATGCACATTTCGGTCGGTCTTCTTTTTTGAGTAACACTTGAAGGTACCCCGAGAAGGCATCAAGGAAGCTCAACGTCGAGTGTTTGGCGGTCGAGTCTACCAGCTGATCTATCTTGGGCAACGGATAACAGTTTTTTGGGCAGGCCTTGTTGAGATTGGTGAAGTGTACGCACATTCTCCAGGCTCCGGACGCCTTTTTTACCATGACAACGTTTGCCAGCCACTCCGGATAGTCACACTTTTCGACGAAGCTAGCCTCGAGCAGCTTGTTGACCTCTTCTTGTATCGCAGCGTCTTTCTGTGCCCCCATGTTTCTCTTCTTCTGACGGACCGGGCGGTGTTCAGGGTCTACATTCAGCTGGTGGACAATGATGTTTTGGTCAACGCCCGGCATTTCTGCTGCGGAGTAGGCGAAGACATTTCTATTTTTCTCCTGGAGGCTGATCAAGTTCATTCTGAAGGAGGGCCCAAGGTCTCGGCCGATGATCACAAGTCGTCAAGGGGCTAGTTCTATCTCCATCGTGTCTTCTTCTGGCTCCGGCCGACGTGTGTCATTGTTGTCGTCATCTCGCGGGTCCTCCTTTCCTCGTGGCTAGGCTGCCCCAACCATCTTATCTTTCCCTTTGATTTTTCGGACGATCATCGAGTTCCAACTCCGTTCGGACTCTTGGTCTCCGTAAAACTTCTCGGCCGTTAGTCTAACACACAGTTAGACTAGGACGAGCGCTCTGACGGAGACGACAGCATGTATCTCGTCGACTGTTATCCGTCCAATCAGAGCGTTGTAGGCTGACGAGGCATCGATGACAACAAATTCCTCGAGAACGCTTTTTGCAGCGTCTCTGTCCCCCACCGTCACAGACAGTTTGATGGTTCCCAGCGGCATCATCCTTGCCCCAGCGAACCCATATAGGGCATTCGTTGTTGGCTTTACGTGGCGCACATCTAGGCCGAGCTTATCGAACGGCTCTTTGTAAAGGAGATTTGTGCATGCTCCGGTGTCAACCAGGCACCGGTGCACCAGGTGATTGCTAATGTCGAGGGCAACCACAAGCGAATCGTTGTGAGGGTAGGCTACACGGCTATAGTCTTTCGCGGTCACCGTCAAATCAGGTACCGCGGCGGTGCGTGGTTTCTTTGGTGCGGAGTATAAGATTTGATATGAGAGGGAACGGAGATGGGACTTATGTCCTCTGTTGGTGCTTTCGTTCTCATCTCCTCCAGTCACCATGAGGATTTTCCCAGTCCTTTTGTGTCCGCCTCCCCCTTTGCTGCTTTCCTCGCCGCCTCTTTGGGTGGGCTTGCTTGTGAACTCATGGAGGTGGCCTCTTCGGATGAGTTCTTTAATGTCGTTCTTCAGATTTCGACACTGGTCGGTGGTGTGTCCAGCTGAGCGGTGGTGCTCACACCACATGCCCCTATTTACGTTAGACGCCTTAACCAACGGTGGCTGCTTCCACCTTTTGTCATCTCTTATCAGGGCATTGATTTCAGGCCTTGGCCGATTCAGCGGAGTGTAATAATCGTACGTTAGGTGGGGCTTCCTCTTCGGCTTTGAGGAAGTTGTGGCTGAACCACCGTGGCCCCTCCTTTCTTGTCTCCCATGCTGAAACGGCTTCTTCATTCTTCCAGTGTCTGTCCCGACTAACTCGTGACTAGGTTGAACCATTTCTATTTTGACCTCAAAGGTCTTTCGGTATTCCTCCGCAAGGATATACCCATCGGCCCTTGCCCTGACCTCAATCATTGATAGGCTGTCGCAACCTCTCAAAAATAACCTACGATTACTAACAATATAGCTAGCAGAAGCAGGGTCAGAATCCACAGGGAAACGAGCAGTTTAATTAATTCTATCATTCAAAAGTATTGAATTGAGTAGTAAACTAAAGTGACAGAAAACAAAGACAGAATTAACAGATGAAAAGGATGATAAAGAAAATCAATAAGGAAATGTCTAGGGTCAGATGGGTCAGCTATGTCAAGGCGGAATAGACGATTCGAGCTCGACAACTACTAAGGTTTAAAGAATAAGATCCAGTCCTATCGGAACGAAAGATCATCTAAGGAGTCTCTCAACGGGCTCTCGCAACTTATTGAGGTATCCTAAAGATTATTGTGAGTCTTGCCCTAACCCGACTTTCGATCTTAGGTTAAGGGGAACTAAACAGACGATAACGGGTGCGCAACCGTAAACGAAAGCAATTAAACCACTACAAACAATTAGACCAAACTAACGTCTCGCAACAAATCGAATAAACCTAGTTTAACATAACGACCCTAACCCTAGAGAGAATTAGATACACATGGAAATCATAATAATCATCAACAAAAGAGTAAAAGACGGAAGCCTAAGCGAAATAATCGTAATACTGGAATAGCAATCACAAAACATCATTAAAGGTTGGATTATAGAGATCAAATAATAATTAAACGGTTACAACATACGATGGGAATTGTAATTCAAAACGTTGAAAGTGCAAAGATCGAATCTCCTAGTTTTCATCAAAGTCTGAACGTACGTACAATGCTCTCTAAACCAAGTGTAAAACTAAAAAGAATTATGATAAGATGCCAATTGTTTTGACCTAATACAATACTTAAACCAATTCCAACGTGACAGAACCGATCGGTTTTGGTGTCCAAACCGATCGGTTTGGATCGGTCGGTTTTGGCCAGGCAAACCGGCCAGTTTCCACCTTGACATTCCCAGCTCCTTCTTCATGAACCGGCCGGTTTTGGTGTCCAAACCGGTCGGTTTTGACGTCAAGAATCTCCAGTGTGCTCTGAAGCTTGTCTCTTTTATCCGTCTTCCGCTCTCAACCCTTTAATCCCCTATTTTGCTCGTAGATGCCTTCCGAAATGTCATAATTCGCTATGGTTCCTGCAAAACAAGCTAGAATACCACTACAAAACAAGGGAATTGAAGCCAAAATGGGTCTATAAGACCCCTAAAATGTAACTAAGAACGGGAGAAAAGGACGATAAAAGGTGATGTGAAATGGACACATCAGTCATCAAAACAGGAAGGTTCCGT
>JAUEKU010184527.1:0-18384 GCA_032274805.1 Gypsophila paniculata | reverse complement strand
ACTACCTTATTAAACATCAAAATCTAGAGTAATGACATTAATTTCTGGCAAGTACGTGTATACTTCATTTAGTAGTACTAGGTTAAACCCGTGAAAAATCACGGGATGTATTATAATATATGTAATTCAAACATAAGTAGAGTATACAACATGCTTTAATATAGCAACGATATTAAAATTTCAGTTATCAAACGGAAAACAATAAATTAAGACAATCACGAGTTATTTAATAAAGCTACAAAACCAAATGAACGTACATTGTACTACAACCTAAAGTGTATACAAACTCAACTATAAATTCTGAAAAATCTCCTTGTAAACTACATTATTTGTACAATTAAAGTTATTATTTTCCTTGTCGCAAATTAGTATCTTCAATCCGCTTCTGCTAGTGACCCTAGACAATGCCACATATAGTTGACCATGTGTAAACACTGATCTTGGTAAATAGAGACCGACTTGAGAAAGAGATTGGCCTTGACTTTTATTTATCGTCATTGCAAAGCACACGGCGATTGGGAACTGTCTCCTTTCAAACTTGATTGGGAACTTGGTTATATCTGAGGGAGATAAAGTTACGCGAGGGATGAGAACTCTCGAGCCAACATTGCTTCCAGACATCACTGTAGCTGAAATAATACGCTCCCCTAATTTGGAAACCATTAACCTTGTGCCGTTACATAACCCGGCAGATTGATCTAAGTTCCTAAGGAGCATCACAATTGCACCAACTTTCAACCTAAGTAGATGATTGGGAATGCCAGAACATTTTATGCTGTTAAGGAATTCTGTAGTGTACACCTCGTGCATTGCTGTATCTGTCTCTTCTTTACTTATGTTATCTGAACTTAGATAGACTTTTTCCTCCCCGGGAATTACAGACAACGTATAATCATTCACTGATTCCACAATCTCGTTCGTTGGAGCAAGTATAGCCCTTTCTTGAAAGTATTGAAGATTTCCTAATTGACTTTCCAATCCAGGGTATGTACTTGCGACAATGCCTTCAATAGGATCAACAATACCCTTAAGAAGAATATCATCCGGTAACTCCAAAGTAGCCTCACCATCATTATCAGGATCACCAGCAACTCCATCTCCAACATCTAATATCCATTTTGAAAACTCTCTGATCTCTTCCAAATGGCTATTTGAATTTGAAGTTTGAAGTCGCATATTTTTGGTAAGTTTTAAAACCTTAAAAAAAAAAAAAAAAGTAAGTAGAAGTAAACAATGTACATGAAAAGCAATTTATAGTGAAATAAATTGGCATACCTTGCAAGAAGTCCACAAATGAGATGAGCTTATAGCAGCATATACTATATCTTGACGACTGCCTTTCGGAACCACAGGAAGTATTTGTCGGAAATCACCACCAAAAACGATGACTTTACCACCGAATGGCTTGTCAACATTCCCTTCACCAGAAAAACGCATTACATCTCGCAAGCTCCTATCAAGTGCCTCAACACAATGTCTATGTACCATCGGCGCTTCATCCCATATAATTAGTTTCGTGTTAATCAAAAGCTCAGTTAAATCAGTACCGGGTTTTATTCCTGGGCAAGTAGAGTTTTCACTGGGATTAATTGGAATACCAAATCGGGAATGAGCCGTTCGTCCACTTGGAAGAAGAATGGCTGCAATACCGCTAGATGCCACAGGCAACACAATTTCCCCTTTGCTTCGTAACGCGGCACATAAAGTTCTCCATATATATGTCTTCCCCGTACCTCCATAACCATATAAAAAGAAGACACCTCCACTTCTACTTGCAACGGCACACATTATCTCATCGTAGACCTTTCGTTGCTCATTGGTCATTGAATGAAGAAATTCTTCGTGTTCTAAACGCAACTTGTCCTTGTCGTAACACGTCTCATCTATTATCAATTGATTACGTACTTCATTGTTGTTCAAATTACATGGTAATGGCATAGATTCGAATCTCCTAAGACTACTACCGTTGCTTCGAAGTATCGCTTCAATGTCGAGTAAGGCGTAATTCTTTAATTCATCGTCCGTTAACTGTAAATCTGTAATTAAAATGACAGCACAAAGATCAATTAAATATTTAGCTACGAATGATTTAAATTACAAACGTAAGGCACTTTTAGAAAGAATAAACATAAGTTATAGAAAAAACCTTGGTTTTTGGCTATTAAACGTTGTCTGTGGAGGATATCATCGGATAAATGGTTCCATGTCTCGTCCCATAATACTTCCGGTCTAGAAACACTACCGGATAATATCAAAGTAGTGAACAATTTCCTGAGGTACCGTCCAGATGCCCAAAAACTCGCTTCAACAATAGCATCAACGTACTCTTTATCATCACCAAGCAATCCTAAGGCGTCGCAAGCTTTCCTAAATGTCGGGTACACAACACCGTTAACCGTTCTTATATCCTCAAATGAAGTCGGTCCCTTGACAAAATTCAACATAGTTCTCATATAGTACAACTCCTCACACCCTGGAGAAACATGTTGCATTCTACCAATCGTGAACCCCGATTCTCTTTCTTGCCAACCCTTTTTCCTCTTCCACACAAATTTTGTCGGGAACTCACAATATAACAACTCACTTGCCGTGGAATTATTTTTATTGCATTCCATCCACGCCAAAAATTTCGACGAACCTTCTGTTGACATCTCCACTACCTCGTCAATAGGATCATCGTCATCAAACACAACATTGTGCTGATTAGGAAGATGAAAACGAAGTCTCTGGACAGGTGGAGTCTTAAAGTGGATTGGAAATGAAAAAATTCTCCAAGCTGCCTCACACGGTGAGATGTATCTACAGTCATAATACGTCTTGATCTCATCAATTTGATCCGGGTTGTGTTCACTACGACGCCTATGAGAGGATTGTGCCGTAACTCGATCAACGCCCTTGTTAATATACTTGAATAAGTATTTGATTGATCTAGCTTGATTGCACCATTCAACATTTATATGAGCACGATACTTGAGTAACAACTTTTCATTGTACGGTACAACAAAGCCGTTGTCAAGCATAACTCCATTCTTTTCAACAGTAAACCCAGTGTCCCTTCTCTTGTACAAAGGATATCCCTCTTCGTTAACAGAAGTCGTTTCTCTGAACTTCTTTGGAAAGTGTTTGGAACACTTTGATTCAATCATACATGGTGATTTCGGATTTGCTAATCCACACGGACCGTGCATCATAAAGTTCTTCACAGCATCGTACAGAACAGGGTGCTTATCTGGGTCGGGTATCTCCGCACTTATAACTTTATCGACATTAATAGCCTCCGGAAACTTGTCATCTCGATGAAGAAATAACAGTATGTGAGCATGCGGGAGTCCACGCTTTTGAAATTCAATTGTATAAGCAGCTGAAATATTTAAATATTGGATATAGTAAGAAAATGTTAAACGAACACATAATATAAAATAGATTTCTAACAAAAATAGGCATTTTAGTTTAGACTAACCGGCCCTTGTTCGTCCAAAAACATTGCGATCTTTCAAGTCCTTCATCAACTCTCTTAATTTAATTTGAAAGATACGACACGTTAAATCCGGTCTATCTTCAGAGCGCACTCTTTTACTCTTCAACAACCTTGACAATTCTGGCCAATTTGGATTGCATGTAAACGTAATAAAAAGATCCGGATATCCAAACCACCTACAGATTGTCATAGTATCATGGTAGTTCTCTCTCGCATAACCAAATCCACCGACAAAAGTTGATGGCAAAATATAGCGAGCTCCTGCTGAAGATGGTGCTGTTTGCCCTCTTTGCACTGCTTCACGTAAATTTTGATAGTTATCAGCCCTGAAGTCCTTCTGATGAAATCGGATGTAGTTTAGTCTTTGTGATTCGACCATCGTATATCCATCGACAATGAATTGTTGAAATAATCTACCAGATAACAACAACGT
This sequence comes from Gypsophila paniculata, assembly GCA_032274805.1. Taxonomy (NCBI): domain Eukaryota; kingdom Viridiplantae; phylum Streptophyta; class Magnoliopsida; order Caryophyllales; family Caryophyllaceae; genus Gypsophila; species Gypsophila paniculata. Next base: position 14,473 of record JAUEKU010184527.1, on the reverse strand, counting down.
TGGCGACTCTTCAGATAACGGTCTATCTTGTGCCCGAAACGACAACCACTCTCGATTAGTGAGCTCATCATGTGGATTCTCAGAATTACTAATACGAAGAGAACTTTCGCTATGCGGTATTCCTAGCCTAAAGCCGTCTTCACCATATGCAAACAATAAGGGATATTGCAATGCAAGGTAAGATGAATGCAGCTCAGATATGCGGGTTAATTTGCCAGAATGCTCCTCTATAACAATGTCGCGTTCTCCAAGATTTTCATCTATATCTCCAACAATCAACGCAGCAACCTCTGATGTTGTGGGGAGATTATAGATTCTTCCATCCTTTTGCCTATCACTAATCAATCTTAACTTCACCTCACCCTCGACATCACCATGAAGCCTATCTCTGCACTTGATTCTATCTCTTGCCATCCGAAAAGAAGCCGCTAATGGGTTATGAGTGTCAATCATATCTTTTAACAACATAATGAGATCATCGTTAAATTGATTAGGGGTATTTGAACTGCACAACAAAGGAGAAATATATAAGATATGATTGTTTTAATATATTGTTACTATAATTGAAATATGTAGATAAATAAATGACATAACAATGACAATAATCTAAAATATTGTTTGAGTAGTACCTGACAGCACACTTTCGATTCCTAACCTCTTCCTCTGTATCATAGATGTAAAGTTGACAAAATTTAGGCGGGGCATCGTTTTGAGGTAACAAACTTCCTATAAGATGAACATTTTGACCGCCTAACCTAAAAGTGTAAGGGCCTCTTCCCCTATTAATTGACTTATCGATTTTCCCACCCATAGAGGTAAATGAGAACATCGTATTATAGGCACGAATGTTCTCGATAAAATGCTTGCTGTATGGATGTTGTCTTGTTAAAAGATCAATAAGTAGTTGAGGTGGGTTTTGCAAACGTGGGAGTTCTATTGTTCCATCTCTACAGCATAAAGAGAACTTTGGATTTCTTGTTTCCCTACTCTTGCATTTTCGCTCCTCATACCACATTATAGCTCCACACTTGACACACTCAAACTCACGGTCTCCAATATCCCAATATCCCTCTTCGCTTGTATTAATAAAAATGTCAACTCTTTCCGAACACCCTTCGGACATAGGGTACAAATTTCCAGACATTGTAGGTGCCGCAAATGACTTCTCGTGCTTTGATTGGTTAGTTTGATTACGTGTACTTGAGCTACCTGTACCACAATATAATAACATCTCTTAATATTAGACCTTACCTTGTATCATTATAGGACAAATATATAGTAAAAAAAAATATAAAGAACTTATGTAAGCGTACCTCTTGTAATAGAACTCAATGGTGTAGAACGATTAAGATTGCCTGGGTTATCATTAGGTGAGTGTCTCTTTTTCTTTCTATTTAATATCTCCTTTCTCCCTTGTCTATTAGTTCTAGCTTCTTCGAATGTCGGAACGGGAAATAAAATGGAATCGAAGTTTGAATTTCGAGAAGGCCCTTTAGACATTTTAGGTCTCTCATTTGATAGTATTTGTTTCCGCCTTTCCATTGCTGAAACTCCATCTAAAAGTAAAATATTAAATCCAAAGGGAAGTAAAAACATCAAATTTGCAAATTTAAATTAATAGAAGCAAAAGATATAATGAAGACAAAATTTAGAGTCATCACCGTTTGTTATATCGCTTAAAGGAGTAGGGTAATATGCAGAAGATGTTTGGGTTGAATGGAGTGTGCGAGTTTCCACATTAACTGCATCACCATTGTTTTCTACAATTTTATATATTTACGTGTAGTCAATGAACATCAAAATAAAAAACTTACTACCTCTTTTTCGGTCAATAGTTCACAACTTATTAGAATATGAATGATTGAAAATATATAGTGTAAACTATCCACCAGAATAGATGTAGTACTATCCTATATAGATTTTATTTTGATATGTTAGGGAGAACACAAACCTTTATCTTCGTGATTACGACTCTCATTGATCACATTTGGAAGCTTTAACATTCGTTTTTTATCCATAATATCCATTCTTCTCATTCTGTTAATTTTAGCTTCTTCTCCTGTTACCATGTTAGATGTTATCGAAGAGTCTTTCCATTTCTCTTATGGGGAACCACCCTTCCTACACTCTTAGATATTTTACTCGACGATGATCGTTGTGTATTTTCTGTTGACACGCGTACATCTGGATAAAGGATAACACACACATTAACGAAATAATATAAGTATTTTGATTTTAATTCGAAAATACAATTGTTCGACCTTGGTATAAAATAGAACAATGAAAGGTTACTTAAGCACTACTTAATTGAGAACTTAACGTTTAAAACAATTAAATCACACCAAATTTTAACTAAAAAGTCTTAGCAACAAACAAACGCTCCAAAACCAATAAAAATGATATAGTCTTGGCTGCACACAAAGTTTAGAAATAGCCTAAAACACATTGAAAGTTCGCTAACATAATTATGATTAGTAACATAGCTTAAACATTACCAAAAAGTCTAATTGTCGTATTATTTATCATCCGCAAGTAATCCTAAAGCGTAGCAAGCATCTTTATACGTAGGATACACAACACCATTAACTTTTCTTATATCCTCGAATGACGTAAGACCTTTGACAAACTTTAACTTTTTTCTCATATAGTATAGTTCGCCATGACCCGGAGAAACGTTTTGAACCTTGCCAATTGTGTAACCTGATAGTCTTCTCTCCCAAGCTCATATAGTATAGTGCACCATTAACGCAATATCATACTTCGACTTTAGTATGAAATGGAAACATAAAAACAATTACCGTTAGTTATGTCACTTAAAGGAGAGTGATAGCGTGACGAAGAAGTTTGAGTTGGTTGAGGTACATCATTTATAACACGTGGTGATTGATCTGTATTCTCTGACAAAAATAAATAAAGTTAATAAAAGTAAAATAATCAATAATTTTAAATATCACATATGTTTGTTAAGTAGGTAAAAAAAAATAACCTTGATGAAAATTAGAGATAGATAATTTTCTTTTTCTCATTGCATCCGACATTAATTTTTTTGAGGAATCCATTTACCGCAATCTGCAAAATTTTTAAATATTAAATGGGGACAAAAATGCAAGGGGCGAAACACGATTAATGAGTTTAATATTCAAAGCTGCATGGTTAAAATTAAATTAAAGGTGATCATTATTGCGAAATTAAAGAAATGTATCTACAGTCCGGAATAAAGTAGTAGTATCTAATATTATATAAAATAATCATATGGGCCGATATGGCAAACTTTACTTGTGATTCAACATAATATTTATTTATAGTATTAAATATCAAATTTATATGTTTGTTATTAATTGCCATTTATATCTTAATGGATTCGGCGCACAAATTATTGTGAGACGATATTTACATAGAGCAGCGAATTAAATATACTCCGTAAACATAACGCTTATATATTTGAATCTCATTTTCCATCGTAACTTCTATAACGTAAATACGAAATACAAAAATAATTTAAATTAGCAAGTACAGTATTGTTTAAAAAAAAGAGATCGATGATCCATAAAAATTCATAGGCCTAGAATCGGTGGCCCATAAAATTTCAAATGGTGGCCCAAGACAAAACGTAAGTAAGGCGAGTAAAATTCGGGTTTAATTCGTAAAATGAGTGTGTAATAAAAGTAACTAATCATCCACACAATTCCAATTTTCAGACCGTCCATTTCTCATTGTCTCTCTCACCATTTCCCCCTTCTCTCTCATCATTTTATTCTTTAAAAATTTTCAATTACGATTCTCATCCTCACAATTCTAATTATCACAAAAAAAAATATAGGATTATGCATGTGTTTAACTCCGTAAATAGATTAATTGTTGAGTTATAACAGATTTTACATATATAACAGTGGAAAACGTAAGTTTTTGTTATTTTTTCTATTATTTTCTTATAGATATCAATTGCATGTATATTGTGAGTTTGTTGATGGATAGATCTACACATTTAATGGCGAAATAGGATGTTTTATTTGATTGTAATGCTCATTTGTAAAAGGTCAGACCGACTCGACCCAAGTGGGTCTTACCGACTCGACCCAAGTGGGTCTGACCGACTCGGCCAAAATGGGACTGTCTTAACCGACAGTAATAGATCTGACCGACCGGAACAGACTGAAATGAGTCCGCCCCGACCTGACCCAAATGGGTCTGACACGGCTGAATCCCGTGATGTTTTTTTTTCTTACATCTTATTTGATGCATGTTGGATTTTTGTTCATAAATTAATTGATATGTTTTTTTATTTATTGCATGAGTATGGTCTGATTAATTTTCATGGAAATAAAGTGAACTTTTAACTCTTAAAAAAAAGATGGTCTGATTAATATTCATAAGGCATGGGTAAGCCTTTTATTTTCACATGTTATTGACTGATTTTGATTTACTGTGTAAGTTCAATGATGCATGCTGGGCTACGTCCCAAATGAACGGGCTAGTTGTTATTTTCACATATTAATGCTGGTTTGATTAAAATACGCGTGTTTCAAGGATAGGATGACATTCGGGTTTACATGCCTTTGGTTAAGCTAGTTGTTAATAGTGGAATGTGTGCCCCTGTTGATTATGGGTTGTGAAATTGGCTTACCGGATTTGCTTATTCGGTTTGGAAATCGTGATTCAGTTTGAGCGTGTTTGTATGTGGATTTGCTTATTCAGTTTGAGCGTGTTTGTATGTAGATTTGCTTAATGTCTATCGGATTTGTATGTAGATTTGCTTAATGTCTATCGGATTAGGCAACTGTGGAAATGTCGGATGCAATGAATATATGAGCAGTGAATTCTGCTCATTTGTTAAGTTGTTTCGTGTATCGTTCGGTTACCCAATTGGTTTTTGAATCCTTTTCGTGTTTCTCTTATGCTGTTGGATTGTGTTTAAGCTATGTGGTCATGCTCGCTTGTATCATATAGCGTCCTTTACATGGTTACGACTCGATTTCTGTTTTTTATGCCATTCAAGATAGTTGTTGATTACTAATTATAGCTTTTATATATGCAGGAGGAGGAGGATCGACTGTTGTTTGTTCAATTCTGTGCCAATGATCCGATCATCTTACTTTCAGCTGCTCGTAAGTTGGAACTATTTTGTGACTATGTTGATATTAATCTCAAGTAAGCTATTGTGATTAATCATGCATCCCACTGTTATAAGTTCAGTACTTAGTTTCTAACTTGCTAGTAACTTTTGTTTGGAGATCACTTATGTTGCTGTATTATATACTATTTGCAGCTGCCCTCAGAGTATTGCATGTCTAAACTGTTTATTGAGTACCCACTTGTCTATTTTGTTAAAATAACAATGGCTCATAATCTGAGAAGTTATAAATTTCTACAACACTATGAATTATAAGCTGAAAGCAAAATTAAAAAAATTAGTTTCAGTTACAAATGTTTTGTTCCATTTTTTACGCTGAAGGATAAGCACTTGTATTATATGCTACTTTCCATGAATGTTTTTTTTTTATTTCAGGTATTTCAGGTCGATAGGCTCGATTGTTGAAGAACGTTTTAGATCACTTCAGTTCATTACCTTAAAAGATAAGTTCTGCTCTCATTGTTGTTTGTTTTCATTAACTACATAAAACAATACAAAATATCTTCTGAAATGGTTATTTTTAATGTGAATGAAAGCGTAGTGTGCCATTAAGACGCTGTTTCGGGTTTTTAACATCTTGCTTTATCGAAATTTCAGATTGAATGAGCTAATGGAGTCAAAAGGTGGTAAAAAGAAGTCTAGTAGTAGAAGTAAATCCTTCTTATTTTTTGAAAGTTTATTTCTATTATCACGTACTATTCTACTTATGACCCTTCCTCGACCTGTCGCAAATGGGTCTGACCGACCCAACTTGATTAAAATGGGTCCGACCGACCCAACACGACCAGATTGAAATGGACCTGACCCGACCTGACCCAAGTGTGGGTCAGAGCCAACCTACCTGAGCCCCATTATCGTAAAATGCTCCTTACAATATTTTTTTTAATTCTTAATTGCAGGTCATGATCTATTGAAATTCATCGAACCCCAATTTCCTTTACATTGGACCAGTAGCTTACAGACATAAGATAAGATAAGTATTATATCTAATTTCCTTTATAACAATTCCGACTGACATTAGTGCATATATGCACTCATAATCATTATATTTATGACCGGTAGTTACGATTATTAAAGCATAATGAAAGCATGATGAATAAATTTTTATTGGATGTTTGCTTTAGATAGATTGAAACTAAGCAAATAACATAAAAACATTGATATATGAAGAAAACCTGTTTTGTTATTGCTGGATTGAACACAAACTATTGATTGTTGCTGAAATAAATCATCCTGACCATATTTATCTATGCTGCACTTCCATTGATTTGATTCTTTTAACTTTTAAACCACTTAATATTTCTTGATTCTGAGTTTGTGAATAAAGAATGATAAGCAGTTGTGATATTTAAGTTCAATTGAGAGTAAAAAAAAAGTAACAGTTTTGAGTATACATCCAATAGCCTATTATATTTGCTTAATCCATTAACTTGTAACTGCTGAGTATTAACTGCCGACTTCTCAAAACTTCACATAACTTCTTTTGTACAGCATGTTTTTGTAGTACATCATATATTCATATATATTTTTAAAAGTTGCATGTAATAGTTTTCTTTTTATTGTTACAGATCTTAGCATACAAATATGCTCAAGTAAAAAGAGATGATAACACGTAGTGAAATGATCATCATAGTAAGTAAAACGATATTGTTTTTCATAGAGGTTGCATAATTTAACTCAAATGCACCTGACTCTTCTCGGCTCAAGTGGCCTGACCTGTCCCAACCAAAAATGGAACTGACCTGAGCTGACAAAATTGGTATGACCCGACCAGACTCAAATAGGCATGACCCAACTCGACCTAATGTACTGAATGTGTAAAACGCTTCCCTAAATAATGGTTTTAATTCTCTCTTTCAGGTGTTGATACGCTGAATCTGTATATTGAGCCTCAAATTCCTTTGTTTGGGCAAGCACTTAAATCCAAAAGATAAGTACTCTGTATAAATGTGGTTAAATTTTGAGTACTACTTTTCTAAAAGAGGCTGATTGTTAATTAATTCAGCGTGAACAACATTTTATAATCTGCCATTTATCATTAAAATCGTGTTTGTAAGATTCTAGTATAAGTTCCATAATAAAATGTGTTCTGCGTTTCCAGCAAAGACAATAGTCACAATACAATGTGACATAAGATTCGGAACTGTTGTTAGAATCCCAATTCTGTGACCTGTAAATTCGAATTCTAATACTAAAAAGTGAATGATAAGACGGTTATTTATGTTTATACATTAGTATCAACCATAGAAATATAGAAAATGTAAACAATTGCCGGATTGTAGTTATTGTTTTTTTTTTTGTTTTTGTTTTTAAATTTCGATAATGAAATTTAATACCACTAATCTTAAGTGCAAAAGCTAGGCTTTATAAAATTGGAATTGAGAAATGCAAAGAAAGTTAATTTAAAATGCACCATTTTTCGTGTGTGCCTAAAAAAATTATAATCTACGTGAGTTATAATAAATTATAATCTAAGTGAGAAATGCAAAGAAAGTTAATTTAAAATTAGAAGTTATGACTTTTTTTATTTATAAGGCAGGTGAAGATTGTTCTTTTCATTTACTTTAATCATGATGCAATTTTTCTTACTTGCTTCAATAGTGCAATGTTTATTCCAACAAAATGACAAATAATACATGAAATTCAAAAAAAAATTTACCGAATAATTGTTTTGATATGCTATTACAACTAATTTGTAAAATGATTGCTAATCTACCAATTCTATTCTTTGTGCCTAGCTTGGTGTTGCTGGATTTGAGCTGCTACACAAAGTCTTGGCTCCAATGTAAGTCGATTGTAACTCCTGCAATTATTTGACAAAAAACAAACAGTACACACCGAATCTAATATATAATATAGAACTTAAAGAAAACATCAATCTCAAACAAACATTTGTCCAAACTTAAAGTTAACTAAACAGTCCCTAATGGACACAAAACATAAAGAGTCTTGAAGCACACCAAACAGTCTTGAAAACCAAACATCTCAAAAAGCAAAACATAAATAGTCTTTAAAAGCACTTAAAGTTCCATTGAGCTGAAGTGCATGGTGTCTAATTTCTTTGTCTTTACTCCATCTCCAGTTTGCTGGTTGAAGAGGGGTCTGCAACGGCATGAACACGTTTCCTAGACTTAATTGATGGTGGAGTCCCCACAGGTTTGTCTTCACCGCCTTCACTGTAGCCTCCTACCTGAAATAATTCTGTATATTAGTGACTATTCTATTCATGAATCACAACTTAAAAATGTGATAAATTGTTCCACGTTGAAAAATTATAATTAAAGGCTGGAAAAAGGGGTGCACATGGAGGGGTCTGTTGAAAACCTGACTTGTAGGGGTTTGGCCAGACCTGATTTGAATGAGATTCATTGGGTATGTTTACCTTAGTGTCCTCAATCTGAATAATGTCACTCTTTGTGTCGTTGTCAATGTTGTCCTGAACCTAAAATACGTATACGACTATACGCATTAGATTTTCAATCTATTTTACATAGGCTGCTGAAAAAATAGATATTCTTTAAACATACCTCGAAAGGAAACTTTGGTTCTTTCCATGGATTGATAGTATCAACATCGTCACATAGACTATACACTTCGTAGCTTTTTGATTTCTTCTCAATGTTAAATTCTCGTGTGACCTTAATTCTTGCTATGTACTCGCGATCGACGAACTTCTCAAAATCAATTGGCATCCCTTCCTTGTCTCCTATCTTTATTAAAATGAAAAATACAAATATGTGTCAGTGTTTGCAAAATACATTTTAATTAAGATGCTTAAAAATTGGATAGAATCCTCTCATTTCGGCTAATGAAATCTGATTTTCTTTCTAATTTTAAATTTATTTGAATTCAACTTGTGTTGTTCATATTTGTGTTTTCCCATTTGGTACGCATGTTATTTGTGTTTTGTAATATATATGCTGCTTAGATTTACGATTGCGAGTAACGTGTACCTCTTCTTGCGCTGATAATAGAGCCACTGCTGATTTCTTAAGCATTGTACCAATAAGAGTGTCGGATGCCATGAATTCACAAAATACATTTGGCCCCCCGTTCACAAAAAACTTCACTTGATACCTATATTCGAATTAGATGTATTTAGGATTATTATATAACAATCGGAAACATATCTACTTGTAAATGAGATGTACTGTATTAAATTAGCATGTTTGTTTTTACAATACCTTGGAGTGACCTCATGAGTGCCCTTGAGCTTTCCTTCACAATGTCTTTTGTTGGTACAGTACCATAAGTCATCTTCCTTCTTTATGGACTTGCTTCTGCATATGTTGCAAGCGTAGTAATACCAGCCTGCGCTAGCATCCACGTCTACAATTGTTGCGAATGTCACATATATCCCAGCCTGAAATGAATTATTTTAACATGTTAAAACGACTATCAATATTTTATGGATTATATGCTGTATGGTTGATTAATTTTTACCTGCTGGATATTGTTTATTTCATCTAATGACTTGAATATTCCATCTGCTAGGATTTCACTTCCACTTGACGCTTGGGAGATTGCGGAAGACGCTCCTGACTTTGCTCGTTCTGCTCTCCTATGGAATAACATAAATAAGTCAAGATAAGTATGTTATCTAATTTCCTTTATAACATTTTTGAATGACCTTAATGTGACTGACCTAAACTAAGCATATACCTAAACTCTTAATTCTGCTTTGGAGTTGATATTTATGAAGGCATTACTACATATAATTAAGAAGAACTAAAATGCTCCTTGTAATAATTTTTTTAATTCTTAATTGCAGCGTACCAACACCTGAAATCTAGTCATTAGTACATATAAATGATTAATTGCTGGATTGAACTTAAACTAATGATTGTAAAGTATATGATTAATGTGGATGAACTAAATTGTATAATAAGTCGATTTCTAGGGTAAGCAAGCCTGCATATCAATGCTGTAAAAAAAAGTTTTGAGAGGCACACTTACTGTATTGTATAGTCAAAGATCTCAGGTATTTCTATATCGGTATAGAACTTCGTCGCTCCCCATGTTGTCATCACGCGAACATCTCCTAAACATTGTAGTTAGTAGTGACATTGTAGTTAGTAGTAACTAAATTATAAGTTATAATGATTTGTGAAGTTAATTACCGCCCCACACGACTCTTTTAACGCATTGAATAATAACTGTTGGGCGGTAGCCGTGCTTAAAATCTTCCAAAATCTTGATTATGTCATTGCAATAATCACCCCACACAATGCATTTGAGTGTTTGTCCGCTGTTCAAACGGTAGTTTGTCATGGTTACGTATAAAGGTAAAAATAATTTCATGGAAGAAATACCTTAGTTACTGCTTGCTTACCTTATGTTCTGCATATGTATCATTGTCTTCTTATTACCATGTTGAGTTTCCACAATAGCGTCACATTTGACCAACTCACCAATTACATCTGCGTAAAATGAAGGTGTTAATTCATAATTAGTGATTTAATTACACACTCATATTTTGTTTAAAGTTAGAACATTTACCTATGTAGTGTGTGTTGTCGACATTTTCATGGAAAATGTCGTCAAATGTTGAGAACTTAAAACAATAAACCGGTAAATCAGAGGTGCTAATTTTGTCCACTTTTGTTGAAAACTCAAACCAAATTTTGTTTGGATTAGTTGTTGCCATATCCCCTCCCACGTTTGGGGATACCGAGAACTTTGATATTTTGTATGAATTCCCTAGTTCGATTCTTGATTCAAACCTTGAAATTAGCACTTTGTTAACACATGCTTGTATCATCTCGTTCTACATTAGACGAAAAATAAAGTTATTAACGCCACAAAAGTTAGATAAATGATACAAAGTATGAAAAAATTAAAATTGTACGATAAGAGAATTACATCTTCGTCTACCAATATAAGATCCATTTGGTAAAAAGAATTTGGCTGTCCTTTAACACCTCGCTTCCACTTGCGAATGACCCGCACTGTCAACTCAACGTTCCGAACACCTGTTGTAAGCTCTGATATTGTGGTTTTGTGAGGAGTTAAATTCATCTTGTTGTTAGATAAAATGGTAATTTGTGAATAAAGTAATTTGATAGTGCTGTGTTTATTTAATATATAATATTAGGATAGTAGTTGATATTCTAGTGGGCTAGTGGGTCACTCTTGTGTTGCCGTTATTCTTTTGTGCAGTTGTGCTATACAACATGGAGTTCTCCCACTCCTTTATTTTGGCAGTTATTGTGTGCTCACTCATCATTTATTTGCTTGTTAATTAATGACATTTACTACTTCTAAAGCAGCTTATTTTTCCCGGCCTCTTATTGATCCTCACATGTTATTAAGAATCATAAATGATGCGGTTTTGATCATTGCAAGTCGCCTTATACTAAGTCTGTAATGTCTTTAAATATTTGTTTTGGAAAAAAGCATCAATTATTTAGGGTTAAGCTCCCTAGAGTTTCTCATAAAATGTAGAGTAAAGTTTCTAATTATAGTGTTGTAATTGTTAAATCTTTCCGAAAAAGTGGTTTAGGGTTGACGGAAGCGGCTTCACCGCCGGATTTCGAGCCAAAAGACACCCTAAGAAGGGAGAGGGTGAACCCGTTTGGTATAAGAGGTTTAAAAATGGCCATTTGGCTTTTTGTAAAGGGTAGCTAAAGAGATTGTCAGTAAACTTACATTAGTGACCAACAGTTTTTTAGTTAGAATTTCTTTTTATAAAATTTCTAAACTTACATTAGTGGTTGGTCTGTAAACTTCACTTTTCTTTATTTGCATTCTGATATGCAAGTGTGATAAGCTCGTGCCAGTCGTTCTCTCTGTTTTCTGCAAATGATTTGCAGTGCTGCAGCATACATAACTGCCTAGAAACTTTTGTAGGAAGGGAAATGTAACTGACAGGAGCTCGTTTCACGTAGATTCTATCTCGTGTGTCGGGGAAAATGCACACTTAGGCCTTGCAAATCACTTTGATTTTCTCAAAAGATACTCATTGTGTTAAATGATACAGTACGAAATTAAATGAAAACATGCTGATAGTCTGAAAAGCAACTGCATAAGCAAGGTTTAAAACGATCATACTGTAACATAGATTGAATAAACAAATCTAAAACAAATTTCTATTGCTTACAACTTAGCAATCTTTGGTTTTTTTAGCATTTTGGCTGCAGATAACTAATCTCTTGTCGATTCCTGTAGTGCAGGTTCATTTACATCGTCATCGCCATCAATCAACACACGGCGCTTGAAATATGTCTTGGTAGAGGTTAGTGTCTCAGAAGGTACGTACGTTGTCTGATGGTTTCTTTGAGTTATGTAGTTGTGAATTTAAATTCAGTTTATTATGCACCATAACATCGTAATTATTGATGTGCTAAACTTGTCTCACTGCCGATACCAAAAGTGTCCACAGTCCATAGCATCTCAGTTTTGCTGCATCTGATAGTCTTCATGTTTAAATTTACAGTAGTAGTCATCCACCACAAAATTGTCTAGAAACAATAGTCCTAAAATAATTGATGTACAGGACTGTCCAGAATCATTCCGTAGGAAGTGAATGTAATATACGTGTGGTCGTGTCACTTGCCTCCCAAGCTCTGTCTTAATTCAATTAAAGTAATAATTCGGAAAACACAAAATCAGTCCTTCAAACTTAAATCAACGATTTGAAAGGGATACACAGATTGTCTAAAACGATGTAGTACAAAATTCAATGAAAACATGCCGACTATCTAAGACCAACTAAAAAGCAGGGATTTAAAGATAACTTCTAAATCTTCGGTTTCTCGTGTATTTTCACTCCTGGTAATTGATCACTGATCGTTTTCTGTCATGCAGGTTCATTTGCATCATCATCAACGATCAATCCCTTGTAATATGTCTTGGTGAGGTTGGTGAATAAAAGTTAAGCTCCGGTCTCTAATGGCTTCTCTGACTTATCAAGTGCAATATGCTTGTTTGCAGTAGCTAATTACTGCTGTCTTATCTGTAGGGCAACCACATCTTCTCCTTTGATAAGCTGGCCTGTGTGGGCCAGATGCTTCATCACCAGTGCAACACTTGACGTATTTTCCAACTCCTGCAGGTTAATACTTCCACAATACTTATTTGCTAGATACTCTAATGCATATAATTTACTTCACAACAAAACACAGTCCAAAAACAACTCAAACCATCTTAAGAGCATAAGAAACTAAAATAGTCTCGAACCTTAAATAGTCTTAAAAGCACACGAAAGTAAAACAGTCTTAAAAACAGCCAACACCTGAAACAGTTTTTAAAGCACACGAAACTAAAACGGTCTTAGAAGCAAACGAAACTTGAACACTCTTTAAAACACCTAGAACATAAATATTCTGAAATTAGTAGCCATGATGGTTAACTCTTCTCAATCTTCACTGCTTTCAGTTTGGTGGACGAAGAACTTTCAGCCACTTGGACCATCTCCGGCACATATCCTGTTTCAGAGAGGTTTTCTGATTTGGCACGTTTCCGGGAATACTTTATTGAAGTAGGAGTCTGAGTAGGTACTTTTTCAGCACTCTCTTTATCTAAATCAACCTGAAATTATCATTTATTTATAGGTAAATTGGAAACCTTAGGAATGTATGTATGAAAAATGTTGGTGTGTCAAAGTAAATACCTTGTTGTCGCTCTCGGTTACAGTGCTTAAATCATTTTCTGATGTTGTGTCCAATGGTGACTTTGCCTCAACTTGACTTGATTCACACTTTTTGCTATATTCAATCATGTTGCCATCCTCAACCTGAAAATATCATAATGTTTTGAGTTATCGAGTTATAACCTTTTAGTCTTAAGATTTAAGCAATTATTATGTGCTAATTTTTTTACCTCCAATGATATCTGTTTTTTCCACTTCGCAATTTTCATAGGATCATCACTTATGCTTGATATTGTATAGCACTTTGAATTCTGCTCTACATTATATTGCTTTGAAACTTGAATTCTTGCAACGTACTCACGATCCACGAAATATCCGAAATCTTTTGGTGTTTTGTCCTTTTCACCAATCTTGTTTAAAAATAAGATCGGGATGATTAAGTAATAAGCATAATCGGCTATAAAAAAGTAATTACTATTTAAAGATTGTGTTTAAATATAGTTATAGCTTATTAATTTGTCAAGTATGCTACAACCTTTAAGAAGTGTCACGTGTTACCTTTTCCTGCACCGTAAGCAAATCAGCAGCCGATTTGTTTAGCATAGTACTCATAATGTTGTCAAATGCCATTAATTCTGCGTACTCTGACTCACTTTTGACGATGAATTTCACTTGACACCCTATTTTTTTGGTATTGAAGAGTTGGAGTAATATAGCTTATTTCAGCATAGAAGAAAAATTGAAAATTTGAG